>JAHPZR010046303.1:2500-18163 GCA_019787425.1 Platygyra sinensis
CCGCATGTTTGCCATTTGCCAGAGATCAGCAACTTTACTACCAATCTAATGACTCCAACAAATGCTTATCATGTGGTAATCCTATTAACAAATCTAAGCGATATTAGATAATAAATTATCACGAAGCAACGAATATTCATCCGGGAGTGAATATACTCCAAAACTATGCAATAGGTAATCATTAGAATACAATGCAGTCTTTCTCCACCTTACAATAAAACCCAAACTATTCTTCTATGAGATATTATTAGAAAATTGCAATGTTCACTTAAATTTTATGACCCGTTTCTGTCCGTGAGTCTGTCTCGAGGTTGTAAGTGACGAGGCTCCAGCTTCATGTGAAAAGAGCTCTAACTTCATGTTCAGTCTTTCAGCCTCTGTTGATAATGTTCCAAACTCGATCTTCGTTAAGTTGGCACGATCCACCATATTTCCCCCAATACTCGGACATTTTGTGATAAATTTTGGGTGGTTTTGTTGGGTCATGAAGGGCCTTGCACAGCTGGCATAACCAGAACTCGTACTTCACCACCTTGTATTTGGTTCTCCATTTGAAATACTGGTTATAGGCCGTGTCATTCTTATCCAGATACTTCAGATAATCTGCAAGATCTTTAACGGAATCAAAGTCGGCTGCGTTGATGAAAGAACGAGGAATTGCTTGCTCGGGACTGTACAGAGCGCCCCCAAGAACAACGGGAACCAGTCCTCGCTCAAGTGAATTTCTCCAATACTTCTCTGTTATGTAGTCTACACAAAGACTATTCTCGAATGCGAGGTAGAACTTGTGGCGCTGGATCTCTTCAAGACAGTCATCTTGCATTTTACGTGGACATGTGAAGGTGTTATTTGATTCAAACATAGTGGCACATTTTCCATAGAGGCTTACAGGAATGTGTTTTATGAGTGCCCGGACGAACGCGAATCTAAATCCATCTAGCAAACAGTGGTTGCTGACACCAAAAGTTGCCATTTTATCTTTTCCCTTTGCGTAATTGACATCCTCGTCGGGTTGTTCTCCATGGCCAACATCCTCACCGTCTGACGTTTTTGGGATTTTCAATGGTGCATATGCTCCGTAAGGGACAAAAAAGTCCGCATCTCGTCGATATGTTGCGGTCCAATTATACACGCCGTCAGCTTTGGGTGCCATTGAAAACTGCTGGGGACTTTCTTTTGTGTAGAAGACCCACCTCTGGGCAGATGGCCTGTTCCTCTTTGCCAGTTCAACATTCCAGTCGCGACTTGTCGTAGCACCAAAACCGTGTACGAGCACAGCATCACTGAAGTTGCGTAAACTTCGATCAAATGTGATTAGACATCTATCTTCTTCGCATGGAGTGCCATCCCAATCTGTAAACTTGTAGTTCTTAGCTTCTTCTGCAGTTCGTGGACCCCAAGGCTCGCTTGGACATGGAGTGTAAACCAAAATTAACTTTGTTTGATTTAACTGGAAGGCTTCAACGCGACGAGATTGTTCATCGTGTGTATGATAGAATATTCGATAAAATGCCAAGGCCATCAAGATTGTGCCCAAGCAAATCCGCAGGTTTCTTTTCTTTCTCTTTTTCAGAACAAAGAAGGGCGTTAGTTTCCTTTTAACTAGGTCCATTTTCTTTTAAGTCTTGCTTTTCTTTCCTTTAGCCCTGTAAATTGAAAGTCGAGAGTTATGATTAAAAAGCTGATTTTGTTTTCTTTACTGTTCTTGCTGTGTTCACAACAGAGTGAAATGTGTCTCTACATCCCAGATTGTGAAAAGGAACAATCCGTCTTAGGAACTCTAGCTAGAAACTCGATGAATGTCAGTGATTGCTTAGGACAGTACGGTAAACAGGATCTGAAATTTTCAGATGTATTTGATAATTGGATCTATAATTCTCATGGCCAGAAATCGCGGACATCGCAACGGCGCACGCGCGGGGTTTCTTAGAAATATGGCCGCCAAACGCTCAAAGGAAATGTATGGCAGAAATAAAACAAAATAAAATAGAGCAAGTTCTGGCTTACCGGGAACAAGTGCCGCGATCGGGCTGAGTTCTTGAAAGTTTCCTCTGCTATTCTGATTAGTTGCTTTTCATCAAAAAATGTTACTGGCCCTGCTTTTCATCGATGTTTGTTTTCGAAGATTGGCTCATACAATGCTCTATATTACGGAGGCTTGAATGCATCCCAAACAGATTTTGATCCGCCACAGCAGATTACATAAGCGGGATATCCCAAGTGCCGCGATCGCTTGAGGAAAAGCACCGTATGGTGTACTATTTGACCAATTTTCACCTTCGCTGCTGATTTCTTCGCCCTGCTAATTGCCTTCAAAAACAGTTCAGAGAAGCGCAAACCAGGTCTACCGAAAGCAAAGGTATCAAATGTCACGCGAGTGTCTCATCTGTGTTGATCCGAGAACTACACGTCGTATTCTTGGGCAAAAACTGGCATTTTTTCAGAAAATTCCGGCATGTTTGGTATCAAAAGAAACCTAAGAAACCAAGCCTTCTATCTCTGTTGAAGGCTGGGGAGACAGATGACCACTGTCCTTTCAGTCAGCGCTAAAATTACAAGTTCATGTATGACCACATGGCGTGACAAACGTGACATTCGTTTTCGTTTGTCGTTTTGTACGACACTGTCATCCGCTCAAGAAATATGGAAGATTTTGTGATGTGGAGAAAATTATTACCTAGTGAAAATGTGGCTCGGTAAGTCTTCTGAGTATTCTTTAATTCCCTAAGACAACAAGTAGTTACTGAATTGAAGTATTCTGTATGTTTCGAATTCCTCTCCTTCTCAACTGAAGTAATCATAGCCCTTCAGTCCACATTTTCGCCTGGTAATAATCCTCTCCACATCAACAAATCTTTCCCTATTTCTTTAGCGGATGGGAGTGACGTATAAAACGACAGGGGAAAACGAATTAAGTTGTTTTTAGTGAACCACGGGGGATTTTCTCGAAGACGCCATGTTTCCATTAGCATAAAGTAATTAATTGGCCGCTGCTTTTGCGCGGGCTCAAATGTCCGCAATTTCTGGCAATGATAATTTTAAACTAGAATATAATCCTGCGATGTGGAAGCAGAGTAATCGAGACCTAGGACTGTAAAAAAGGAGAAAAACCGTGAATGTGAATATGCTTTCCATTGGTTGTTGATGACATTTTTTGAGTCACTTTTGATTGGCGGTTTGCGACATGTACAAAACATTACTTTTACATTTCTACCTATCTTTTTAATTTCAGCTCATTCCTTGCTTCATTGTATCATTTTTCATTTGTCGCGACTCGCATTCGAGCATTGGCACTTCAACATCAGTCGATAATACCCAGTCCAAATTAGAAGGCGAAGATTTCTAACTGGTAGACTTTTGAAGTGACCTGTTCAGATCGGTGGCAGGATGTCCGCTGACATTACATAATTGGCTTAGATGCTCTAATAGCTAAGATGAAGTTGAACATTCTTGACGTGTTTAACCGCATATACCCTCAAGTTTGAGCTTCATTCATTTTAGATTTGTGTTGTCTCACGCTTTTACACCAAGTCTAGAGGCCAGTAACAGTAACAGAAATTTGAGATCCAACATGAGGGACAACAAAAATATAGTCGCCAAATAATACGGAAATCTCTCCGCTGACCAGCGATTGACGAAAAATGATGACTTGAAGCGGCAGCTGGCGCACAGTTCCAAGAAGAGTTCGATTAAATACCGCTGACCTCCGCGATGTTTGACAATTAAATCAAGCTTTTTTTTTCCTTCGATGGCGAACACTGTTGGTGATCTTTAATATTTACTCTCAATAGCGATAGACTACAGCGGGTAGAGCAATTGATTCCCTTTTGTTACCAAATTGTGTTTTGGCGGCACAGTGTTCATTGAAGTTTATGGGTTTCAGCATGCGATCGAGGCTCTATTTGTTCGTAAATTTAATTTTTGGCGGTTGCGTGCAGGCGCGGGAGAATTTTGGATAGCCCTGACCTATCAGCCAACAAGTGGCTTTACATATCCTTTCGGTTAATTTGCTGGTGGCTACCGTACTGAGCCTCTCCCGAAATCCTTCGATCCTTCCCAAAAGAAATATATTTTTTCGACCTTGAGGTCTCCATTCAAGAGGGGTAAAATGTTTTAAGAATTTAATTTCCTTGAGTTTTCTACTCGTATTGAAACATGACAGCTGAATATGTAATATATTAAATGGTTTTATCAGTTTGCATTAACGGAATAATTTTTCATTTCAGGCATTTACCCAAACATAGCACAGCAATTTCTACGTTTGTCTATTTTTTGTTTAACTTCGCTATTTCACAGCGTTCTTATTATGTTCTCAATGGGAAAGTGTTTGTCGTGGTTTAACCCATTGACTCCTGGAACTTTTTGCCAAAAAAATGCTTTTTTTGGATGTTTTGGAGGTTGTGAGGCTGGATCTCGGCCAAATTAGCTTTAATCTGGTCGAAGATACATTTGCAACACGACTACTAGCTCTTCTTGCCATCAGAATCACGTTTACGACCTTTTGACTCGTGCATGCGCAGAAATCGGAATTTTGAGATGAGAATTTTGAGGTGACCTACGTCTTTAGGCTTTTCGATTTTTGATTTTTTTTCCTCTTCCCTTTTTCTCCTTTATTTTTCTTTTTGCTGCAGTGATTGACCTTTTAATGGGCTTGCTTTCGGTTAAAAAACTCCTAAGAAAGAGTCATCGAGGCGGGCAATTTTTACCATGAAGCAGCTAGGTGTAGTGGCAGGAAATTTTGCTCTGAGTTTTTCACTCATCTTTTTTAGCATTTTTGTGCATATCTCAGCCTCCGTTTGACCGATCTCGCTCTGATCTAGGCATCATTGGAAAGATCTTTTCCTCCTGCAGAAGTTGACTATAGATGATGCCAAGTTTGGTCAAAATTGATGACGTCAGAAGTGGAAGAAAGGCCAAGGCTCGTCACGGGCGGTTACGCGGCAGAGGAGTCAATGGGTTAAGAAAGCAAGCATGGAAGACCTGTACGATGTAGATAAAAGCAAGCGGATCTTGTTAAGTCTTTTGGATTATATTCTTGAAAGGTAAACGCCGTTGTAATTTCTTCTTCACCCTCTCTACCAGATTTTAAAAAAGTTCAAAATGTTCTTTGTTTCCTCTTTCGTTCGTGGCGTGCTACGGTGGACGAGAGGATCGGGTTATAAATTATTTACACAGCGTTTTACATGGATTCAGGTTTCCTAGTGGGGCGCCTTTATCGGATAACGTAAGTTGTAATTCAGTCGTTATGTTTGTTTGCCATATTTTCGACAGAACATGATCGCCTTTCCAGCGGATTGAGCGAGATCTTTACCTAAGCTCTCGTTTGCACCAACTCTATTAGTTAAAGTAAAGGCATGTGTCATTGACCGCCTTTTGTCCTTTAGGACAACTTGAATAAGTCGGCTCCGGCCGCTATGGTGGATGTCACATCCCCCTGCGTTGGAAAAGCGCATTGAAGAGTCTATCGCAAAGGCAGTTCCTTCTACGGAAGAGCCTTCAGGCAGGAACGAGGGGGCCCCGGGCCCTTCCAGTCGGAAGAACGCTTCTTCTCAACAGAGCAAGATTTTGAGCTTTCTTCAGAGCTCCTCGAACTTACAACCAAGGCTTTCACTAAGCCTCTAACAAAGAGAAATGGAGGGATCTCTCAGCCAGTTACCCTCCAATCAAGGGGACGGAGTCATTTATACGTGCTCCCACCATGAAAGCTTGCATGAAGAAAGAAATCAGGAAATCTCAAGTGCATCGGAAAACTAGAGGTTTTTGCCTTTGATGATGCCTAGCTGAGCAATAGGGGCCTTTCTTCACAGTGGCAAGGCAATTCTGGCAACATTGATGAATCTCGACTCCCCCTAATGATGAAGGAGAAGGATGACTAAGCCTCGAGGTGGTCAGGGAGATGCTGGAGGATGCTCTGGTTCTGCTGGGCAATGCAAACGCCCGTTTGAATGTCTGGAGACAGTAACGTTTTTTTCAGATTACCTAACAGATTTGGGAAAAGGGACTTTGCGTGAGAGCATACCAACAAATAGCATATGTTCCCACACCAGTTCTATGAAAAAATATAGAGTGAGCGCGATCACAAGGCTTCCACCTCCAGGTTAATCTGCGCGCCGAAGACAGGCCCTAGCCATGGTCTAGTTCCCAGTTCTTTTGTGACTCGGGGAGAGCACTCCAGAGCAGACAGGAAGAGGAAATGGACCTACAAGCCTGGAGGCGCCATTGCAAGCACAGAAAAAACAGCGGGGGTGCCAGGCGAGTGTCAGATTCTAACCAGTCGGTTAACAACAAAAGCAGCTGACCATCTGTCATCTGCTCGCCCTCTTGTCACTTTCGTCAATCAAACGGCAGAGACTTCGAACTTTCTTAACAAATTGGACCTTGCACAACGGACAAATAGATTCTTCAAGCTGTGTTAGGGTACAAACTACCTTTCCTCAGACCCCTGCATCAGCGGCGGACTCGTTCGACAGTTGTTCAGGAAGGAAAGCCGACGGAGCTTATCAACGGGGCAATTCGGTCTCTTATTTCCAAGGGTGCCATTTCAGTGAAAAATCGCTGCCCACAACAGTTCATTTCAACACCTTTTCCAGTGAAGAAAGGACAAGAGATAGGAGAGTTCCACCCTGTGATGGCACTAAACGGATTTCTTCTGAAGGATAAGTTCAAAATGGAGGGGCTCCATGCCCCTCGCTTTCTTCTACGAAAGGGCGATTATATGATGAAACTCGACCTCAGGAACGCCTAGTATGCAGTCCCGATACACCCGGAGTCGAGAAAATATCTTCGTTTCCAGTTCCAGGTAACACCTTACGAATTCCGTTGCCTCCCATTCGGCCTCTCCCTGGCTCGCCGAGTCTTCATCAAAATCTTCCCTCCGGTTGTCGCCAAACAGCGTTCAGAAGGGACACGAACAGTCATCTACTTGGACGACCTTCTCCTGATTCACCACCAGAAGGACACATTGAACGAGATCTTCCTTTCCGTGTGGAGACTTTTGTCCAGCCTAGGTTTCATACTCGAGAAATGCTCTCCCGAACCAACTCGTAGCTTAGTCTTTGTCTTGGTGCGGTGCTAGACACAACTTCCAGAGGAACAGATCATTCGCATACAGGGAGCATGCCAAGACATGCTAGAGTCCCAGTCAACATCCCTGGGCGGACTGTCGAGCCTCTTGGGCCGCATGAGCCATGCCGCAGGGACGGGGCTGTGGATAGCACCAATACATTACAAAGCCAAATAGCACCAGCAACCTCTGCTGCTTCACCGGTTCGGATGGATACGAAGGTGTCAGATGTCATTGTCTCAATCCTCCCTGGAGGACCTGAGATGGTGGGTGTCCTCGACTCTGCGTGATTACAACAGTCAGGAGATCATTCCTCTTCCGTTTGACCTTACCATCAGGACCGATGCATCCTTACTGGACTGGGGCGCAACCTGAAATGAAATGTAGACTTGGGGACGCTGGAGCGTGGAAGAGGCAGAGCAGCACATCAATTGTTTGGAACTCAAGGCAGCCATTCTAGCTTTGAAGGCATTCCTCCGCCACCACCCCAGAGTCTAAGCCACCATCCCCCACATCATATCTTTCTGGAAATGGACGACCGCCGTCGCCTATGTGAACAGAGGAGGGCACTCAGTCACCATCTCTGTCGCCACTAGCCTTGGAATTGTGGTCCTTCCTACTGACCCAAGGTTCATGGGTGTCTGTCACTTACCGGGAGTGTTGAATGTGAAGGCAGACGCAGCTTCGAGGGAATTCAATATGCGCACAGAGTGGATGCTTCGGCAGGATGTCTTTCGGGGCATAGCTGATCACTTCTATGTACCGGAGGCAGAGAATGGCTAGAATGGCTGCCTTGATTTCCAGTATTAGAGGAATCTCTACCGTGGGAGTACATATTCTAAGTACCGGAGATGGACTTATTCGCGTCGCGTTTGAACCATCAGGTGCCTCGTTATGTGTCCCGACTTCCAGACCCCAGTGCTTCAGCAGTGGATGCCTTTCAACAAGACTAGAGCCAGTGGAAGAGTTTCATCCACCCACCAGTGGTGCTGCCTCGAATTCTTCAGAAAGTGAGAAGTGACAAAGAAACCGCCCTACCAGTAGCCCCAGACTGACAATCAACTATGATACGCTCACATTCAACTGATGCTGACAGGTACACGGCATTTACTTCCCAAGGAGAAGTCATTGCTGTCTCCGCCTTTCGACCAAGACCTCTGAGGTGGTCTCTCTGTTTGACGGTATGGCCGATTTTGAGTTCGCGTGCCAGGCAGCAGGTTTCCGTGGTCCCAGTCAACCAAGACGCGAAACCTGTGAGACCACAGGGGTTCTAAGTGTATGGTTAGCGTGCATGATCCAGAAAGAACGTGACTATGAGGCGTCTTCTATCTATTATTGGAGTGACAGCAGTGCTGTAATTGGTCAGATTTGTGGAGAGTCAAAGCGACATCCTGCTTTCACTGCAAACAGGTGTTCCGAAAGTCTTGATACTTCAGATCCGCAGCAATGGCGTCAGTGCCCTGGTAAACAAAATACTGCAGATGAAGGCATATGTAGGCCTGAAGGGAGATACAATTATTCCAGACTGTCGAGGGTTAAATGGACCAGCATTCCTTCTATATTGTCAGAAGATCAGTTGCCTGAAGATATTCCGAAGTCAAAGTTTGCCCCCGACGTGACTTGCAAAGTGCCAGCTGAAACCATCATTTATTACATAAACATCTGTGAAATACCAGGATTTCTCCTTTTCCTAAAAAATCGTATCTCCACCGCACGCAGTGAACATACTATTTTTATGTGAAGTAGATATGAAATAATTCATATTTGTACTGCGGTTGTAGATGAATGTGAAGAGTGATCATCGCAGTAAATTTTCCAATTTAAGCGATTGGAGAGAAGAAGCCTGAAAAAAAATCAGGGCTTCAACGGGATTCGTACCCATGACCTCCGCGATACCGGTGCGATGCTCTACCAACTGAGCTATGAAGCCAGACGTTGGGAGAAGGGTCAATTTATTGCGTTCATATTTTCCCGTGCGGTGAAATGATGTGAAGTATATATGAAATAATTCATTTTTGTACTGTACTATTTTTATCTTTCACATGTAAAGATATTGCTGTTGACATAGTTACTAAAATGATCACCATTGCTAGGGTTACATAATCCCTTAAAAAGCACTTAGATATGTTGCTGTATGATCGAAACATCATCGGTGCCTCCTCAGAAGTCTTCGGAAATCTTCGGAAGTCTTCAGTAATCTTCGGAAAATGTCCCTAAAAATGTTCGGAAATGTTCGCCTTACTTTCGGAACAATTTCGGAAAATCTTCGGAAAGTGGTCGGAAATTTTCGAAAAAATCGTCAAAAACGTCGTCATCAGTATATTTATGTAATAAACAGAATATTACATGCCCACTTGTGGATATGAATTTTATCTTCTCGTGTTCATCCCGACATCTCACTCGTTCGCTGCGCTCACTTGTGAGATATCGAGTTGAACACTCGAAGATGAAATTCATATCCACGCGCGGTCATGTAATATCCTCTATGTTAGCTGTGGATGGTTGGAAACTCAACCTTCAGTTTACTGACTTGTCTCGTTACGGCTCGTTTGTTTAAGTCTGTCGAATTACTGCCCATGTCAAGCGATTCTTTCAGAAATGCAGGAGAAGGAATGAGAAAATGGAATGAAGATTGGCCCGTTGGAGGTTCAAGAAATTAAGGAAGCAAAATTGATGTGGATCAAGTCAGCTCAAAGAGAGGCATTTCCAGCTGACATCTGTAATTTCTTGACGGAAAACCTGTGGGAATGGAAAGTCGCTTGAAGACATTGACCCCTTTCTTAGATGAAAGTAACATTCTCTGAGTTGGTGGGAGAATCGACCATGCGGCAGTATGTTATGATGTCAAGCATCCAATGATTATTCCTCAAGATTATCAGCTGTGTGGTTTTTTGATCATGGATTGCCATAGGAAGCTTAACCATGAAGGCAAAGAGCATGATCAAAATGACCTCAGACTGCTGTATTGGATAACGCACTCTAGGTGTACTGTGAGAAAGGTTCTTATGGACTGCTCAATATGCAAGACAAGAAGAATAAAGCCGCAACCTCCTTTGATGGCAAGCTTCCCAAAAGATAGGTTGCAAGTAGCGGCGCCCTTTTCAAAAGTTGGCGTGGATTATTTTGGACCAATTATGGTCAAGCACTTACACAAGCACGAAAAATGCTATGGATGTCTTTTTACCAGCTTATTTACCAGAGCTGTCTACGTTGAGGTGGCTGAGTCGTTGGAGACTGATTCACTGAGAGGATTCATAACAAGACGTGGAACACCACAGACATTTATTCTGACAATGGTACTAACTTCGTCGGAGCCGATCGATCAAGAACTCAAGTAACGTCTAGAAGAGTAGAACCAGTCCCAAATATCAGATTACCTGTCTGAGAAGGATATTCAGTGGCATTTTAATCCTCCTGCTTCCCCTCACTTTGGTGAGATTTGGGAGCGTTTGGTTCAGTCATGCAAGAAGCCCTCAATGTGGTACTTCATGGTCAGGTAGTTACAGATGAAGTTTTGGAAACTGCGTTTGCAGAAACGGAAGCTCTGGTGAACAGTAGACCTCTTACAGAAATGACCAGTGACAGTGGTTTCGAAGCGATTACTCCGAATTATTTCCTTATTTCTCGTGCTAATCCAGTACTGCCTTGCGGCGTATTTTCTGACAAGGAAATATCAAGCAAGAAACATTGGAGACAAACACAGGTCATTGTTAATCAAGTTTGCAACAGATGATTGAAAGAGTATTTGCCTGCCCTAATTAAAAGGACAAAGTGGAATGTGTATTGGATTAGGTGAACACTGGTGGGAGAATGTCGCGACTATAAAGACATTGATCTAGTTCAACGACATTTAGTTCAGTTTTTGTACGTTTTACGTATGTGGATTTGTGAACAAGTGATACAATGACTTGAATCGAGACCTCGTGCTTTTCTAGCGCTTTTAGTTTTTCTGATCGCCATATTGATGATAAAGTTTTGGCGGAAATACAGTTTTTATTTTTGTAGCCGTTTGGGCAGTGTGGGGATCGATTTAGGCGACACTTTCAATGTAAAAGCCCGCGAATCCAAAGCCTCAATCTCCTCTACTGTAAACCTGATCTCAGCCTCCGTTGGCAATGCTCCTAATTTGCTTTTAGTCAAGTTCCCACGATCTTTTTTAGTTCCCAGATACTCGGACATTTTGTAATTAATTTTGGGGGGTTTCGTTGGATCAGAAGGGCCTTGCATAGTTGGCACAGGCGCGTACTTGACAGCCTTGTATTTGGTTTTCCATTTAAAATATAGTTTATAGGCCGTGGCATTCTTATCCAGATACTTCAGATAATCTGCAAGATCTTTAACCGAATCAAAGTCGGCTGCGTTGATGAAAGACCCAGGAATTGCTTGCTCGGGACTGTACGGAGCGCCTCCAAGAACAACGGGAACCAGTCCCCGCTCAAGTGAATTTCTCCAATACTTCTCTGTTATGTAGTCTACACACAAACTATTCTCACATTAGGCGAGATAGACCATCCACCAGAAAGTGGCCCTGGAGCGAGAGAATCAATCGTATTTATCGTCCGATGGCAAAGTTTCTTTAACCAATTTTTATGTAGAGCTTAAAATTAAAAACTCATGAATTAGCTCAATTTTGTTTGCCGTCCAGACTTTCGTCACAATCTGTTTCTTTTTTGTCGTATGTTTGCTTTTGATTCTGGTGATGAACTGTAAAAGTGTAAAAGTGTAATTTTTTAACCAGGTTACAATAGTGTTGCGAGTTACTGTTGCTATTTTCCTTTCTTCTTGATCTTTGTAACCTTTCCCCATCAGTTGCCCGTGTGCAAATGCATTTTCACGCCTGGGCAACGCCATTTGCCTCCAGAAGAATGTCGAAAGCGAGCAAAGTCTGATTTTTATCCATTATGTATCAGTTGGATGTAATAAGACTGAAATGAATAAACTTTCCTTTTACCTGACGAAGAAGCATTGATGAAGTCTACTACCTTCTCCAGTAGTGTCTGTTCGTTCCTATTCAATTTGCCTTGTTTATTTGTGTTTTTTCAGATAATGGCCATACGACGTTTATCTCATTATTATAATTTTTCGCTAGAATTTATTCTACGATGACAATTCGCCTAGAAGATGTTTACTGAACTGAATATAAATCTTGGTTTGGTGTAAGAATAACTAACGGCAAATTTTTCATATTACTTTTGCATCGTTTACGAAACTGAGTTAGACAATTTTACATCAGGAATCGCACGCAGCAAGGCAAATGTCGCTTTTATATTTTAGTGACCTTTCTCGAAACACAAAAGCAAAACTAACGGCTGCTTAGCAAAAGCAAGCACTGTGCGTCTTCATTTAGTTTACTACGTATTTCAAACTGAAATAGGTGCGTTTACATGAAAACCTTCAGTTGCAATATTTTTCACATAGAAAACCCTTAAGGCTGGTTTTCACTAGCGCATAAGCATAAGCACAAGCCAACATACGCAGAAGCAGTAAGATGTTGATAATTAGCACCTTTTGTTCGAAATTTCCCTAATAATGTGCTAGTGAAAACCAGCCCTTACAAAACCCTTACTTCTAACAAAGTTGGAGTAATGTGCAATGAGAATAAATACTTGTATATTACATAATGGCGGTCTATTTATAAAGAGCACTTTCATTTCAACCAAAATTAAGGAGATTTTCAGTGACGAATGGAACGCTTACAGCAAATTTCGGCCTTCCCTGAAAAGAAGACAACCTAGCAAAATGTGTACCAAAGTTTTCGCACATTTGACATTCCTCCCGAATCTCTGGAATAAGGAACATTAGGAACATAAGTCCCCGTTTGGAAATTTTTGGAACTTTTTGTTTAATGGAATGAAAAGCGGCTAATTATTACCTCAGTTATTCGTGAAGAAGTAATGGCGTGTTTACGTAAGTGATTTCATCTACCTGCGAAAGAAATAACATGCGATTGTCATGTCAAGGTCACTTCAGTTAAGCGAAAAACAGCATTGAGGAAAACACTATTAGTTTCTTACCTGTACCTTCCTGACTTCCTTTTGTGTTAATCAAACTAAAACCTGGATGATAACAAGCGAAAACGTTTGCACGGACTATTCTGTCTAGTTTGTGACACGTACAAACATCACTTGTTAATGTTTCTCGGAGATTCACGTATCATTGAATCTACAGCCGGAGGGCCTTACATTTTATATCATCGAGCGAATCCGTTAACCCAAACTGTGTAACAAAACAATATTCGTTCCTAATCAAACTTCGGCTGCGCGAAGCTGGATTGCTTCCCCGTCGATTAATGCCTTAATGAGCAAATGTGCGATTGAGTACAACAGAAATATTCAATATTGCTATATTTATTCAATTCGATCCAGATTCACTCAATTTATTTTTCATATTCATTCAGTTTAATCCTCGTTTGTTCAATTCAATTCCTATGGTCATTCTATTCCATACTTATTCATTTAATTCAATTTTCAGATCCATTGAATTCAATTTTTGTATTTCTTTGATTCAATTTCAGTATTGGTTCAATTTAATTTCTGTATTCATTCGGTTCGATTTCTGTATTCATTCAATTCAATTTGTAATTCATTCAATCCAATTTTTATATTCATTCAATCCGTCTTTGTTCATTCAATCTTCGCACTCATTTATTCAATTTGGGGTCTGGGTCAAGGGAGAAAATTTGAGCGGGGAGCTGGGACTTATAGTGAAGACGGCGGTGGAAATGCACGAGGATGAAGATTCCGAGGTGAAGAGTTTCTTTGAGCATGTTGGAACATTGGAATATTGGACGTAATTGGACACTCCCCTTGGGGCTTTTCAGGATATTGTAAGCATGTTATATTATAAGCAGATGTTATAAGCAGATATCATAAGCAGGACCGAGAAATTCTGAGTCAAGGTTCATTTGCTAGCAGTGAACGCCACATATCTGAGGTTTTAACCCATATAGATCTCTTAGAGAGAAAGGTGATAAGATTGCCAAGTCATTTGGCGATGTAACACAGTTAAACGATCTAAGAGTGGTGTTTTCTGAATTACTTGAGAAGTTCCTCCAATACTTTGGAAACAATGTATCAAGGCCATCGCGAGTTATAACTGTCCCTTGTTAAAAAGTAAACAATGGACGCCAAGGTAGACCATCGGTAGATATTTCGCCCGAGGTACTAGAGGATTTAGGAGGGCTAGGTTTCATGTGGGAAAAGACTGTTAGGATTTTCAGGGTATCTCGTTGGACAATAATGCGCCAAGTTCGTTCATGTGACTTAGAAAATTTATCCCTCTTCAGCACCATGACCGATGAAGAAAGAGACAGTATTATTCAACACTTCATAGCACGACATGGGTCAACCACAGGCGAAACTTATCTACGAGGACACTTTAGAGCAATTGGCTACACTGTACAAAGGAGGCGTATCAGAGAGAGCCTGAACCGGGTAGATCCGAGGAACAGCTTTGAGATGGTGTGCTTTAGTATCACGAAGAGGGTATTTTGTCACGTGGCCAAATTCGTTGTGGCACCTAGATGGTTATCACTCATTAATTCGTTGGGGATTTGTAATTCGCGGATGTGTCCATGGCTATTCACGAAGAATAATTTCCCTTCATTGTAGCACAAATAATCTTTCCTCGACAGTTCTGGGTCTCTTTGAAAGTGCTATAGAACGAGATGGTGGACTGTGGCCATCCCGCATTAGAGTAGACTATGGTTTGGAGAACACTGCTGCAACTATGTGATGATATGGTTGCAGTCCGTGGGGAGGGTCGGGGTAGTTTCTCATTGCTGGCTCATCGACAAGGAACCAGAGAATCGAAAGGCTTTGGAGGGATGTTTTCAGATGTATTTGCCATGTATTTCACTACACATTTTATGCGACGGAACAAACTGGGATTTTGGATGTAGAAAATCCCGTTCACATGTTCACGTTGCAGTATGTCTATTGAAGAAGACGAAAATGTGCTTTATCTGAATGGATGGTCTCTTTCAATGACAATCCTGTTCAAACTGAGCACAACTGGTCCCCGAATCAGATGTGGTGGAATGAAATGATGAATCTGCAATTTGCAACCTTGATGATGACCCTGCGCTAGTGTTAAGGAGACGAGAATGCCACAATGACGTAAACTGTTGCAGCTTTAATACGGCCCAAACTAGAGATGACCGTCAACAACACAACACGAAGCAGAGACGTGCGCGCGCATATACAAATCACATTGCCGCAGGCACTGCCTGCTGGCGCCGTAGACTTAACATTTTGAAAGTGAAGTGTGATCATCGCAGTAAATTTTCCAATTTAAGCAACTGGAAAGAAGAAGCCCGGAAAAAATCAGGCCTTCAACGGGATTCGAACCCGTGACCTCCGCGATACCGGCGCGATGCTCTACCAACTGAGCTATGAAGCCACACACTGGGAGAGAGGTCAATTTATTGAGTTCATATCTTCCCGTGCAGTGAAATGATGTAAAGTATATATGAAATAATTCATATTTGTACTGAAGCCCTGATTTTTTCCGGGCTTCTTCTTTCCATTTCCTTAAATTGGAAAATTTACTGCGATGATCACACTTCACTTTCATCTACAACCGCAGTACAAATACGAATT
>JAHPZR010046304.1:7500-19036 GCA_019787425.1 Platygyra sinensis
GGCCGAAATTTGCTGTAAGCGTTCCATTCGTCACTGAAAATCTCCTTAATTTTGGTTGAAATGAAAGTGCTCTTTATAAATAGACCGCCATTATGTAATATACAAGTATTTATTCTCATTGCACATTACTCCAACTTTGTTAGAAGTAAGGGTTTTGTAAGGGCTGGTTTTCACTAGCACATTATTAGGGAAATTTCGAACAAAAGGTGCTAATTATCAACATCTTACTGCTTCTGCGTATGTTGGCTTGTGCTTATGCTTATGCGCTAGTGAAAACCAGCCTTAAGGGTTTTCTATGTGAAAAATATTGCAACTGAAGGTTTTCATGTAAACGCACCTATTTCAGTTTGAAATACGTAGTAAACTAAATGAAGACGCACAGTGCTTGCTTTTGCTAAGCAGCCGTTAGTTTTGCTTTTGTGTTTCGAGAAAGGTCACTAAAATATAAAAGCGACATTTGCCTTGCTGCGTGCGATTCCTGATGTAAAATTGTCTAACTCAGTTTCGTAAACGATGCAAAAGTAATATGAAAAATTTGCCGTTAGTTATTCTTACACCAAACCAAGATTTATATTCAGTTCAGTAAACATCTTCTAGGCGAATTGTCATCGTAGAATAAATTCTAGCGAAAAATTATAATAATGAGATAAACGTCGTATGGCCATTATCTGAAAAAACACAAATAAACAAGGCAAATTGAATAGGAACGAACAGACACTACTGGAGAAGGTAGTAGACTTCATCAATGCTTCTTCGTCAGGTAAAAGGAAAGTTTATTCATTTCAGTCTTATTACATCCAACTGATACATAATGGATAAAAATCAGACTTTGCTCGCTTTCGACATTCTTCTGGAGGCAAATGGCGTTGCCCAGGCGTGAAAATGCATTTGCACACGGGCAACTGATGGGGAAAGGTTACAAAGATCAAGAAGAAAGGAAAATAGCAACAGTAACTCGCAACACTATTGTAACCTGGTTAAAAAATTACACTTTTACACTTTTACAGTTCATCACCAGAATCAAAAGCAAACATACGACAAAAAAGAAACAGATTGTGACGAAAGTCTGGACGGCAAACAAAATTGAGCTAATTCATGAGTTTTTAATTTTAAGCTCTACATAAAAATTGGTTAAAGAAACTTTGCCATCGGACGATAAATACGATTGATTCTCTCGCTCCAGGGCCACTTTCTGGTGGATGGTCTATCTCGCCTAATGTGAGAATAGTTTGTGTGTAGACTACATAACAGAGAAGTATTGGAGAAATTCACTTGAGCGGGGACTGGTTCCCGTTGTTCTTGGAGGCGCTCCGTACAGTCCCGAGCAAGCAATTCCTGGGTCTTTCATCAACGCAGCCGACTTTGATTCGGTTAAAGATCTTGCAGATTATCTGAAGTATCTGGATAAGAATGCCACGGCCTATAAACTATATTTTAAATGGAAAACCAAATACAAGGCTGTCAAGTACGCGCCTGTGCCAACTATGCAAGGCCCTTCTGATCCAACGAAACCCCCCAAAATTAATTACAAAATGTCCGAGTATCTGGGAACTAAAAAAGATCGTGGGAACTTGACTAAAAGCAAATTAGGAGCATTGCCAACGGAGGCTGAGATCAGGTTTACAGTACAGTAGAGGAGATTGAGGCTTTGGATTCGCGGGCTTTTACATTGAAAGTGTCGCCTAAATCGATCCCCACACTGCCCAAACGGCTACAAAAATAAAAACTGTATTTCCGCCAAAACTTTATCATCAATATGGCGATCAGAAAAACCAAAAGCGCTAGAAAAGCACGAGGTCTCGATTCAAGTCATTGTATCACTTGTTCACAAATCCACATACGTAAAACGTACAAAAACTGAACTAAATGTCGTTGAACTAGATCAATGTCTTTATAGTCGCGACATTCTCCCACCAGTGTTCACCTAATCCAATACACATTCCACTTTGTCCTTTTAATTAGGGCAGGCAAATACTCTTTCAATCATCTGTTGCAAACTTGATTAACAATGACCTGTGTTTGTCTCCAATGTTTCTTGCTTGATATTTCCTTGTCAGAAAATACCCGCAAGGCAGTACTGGATTAGCACGAGAAATAAGGAAATAATTCGGAGTAATCGCTTCGAAACCACTGTCACTGGTCATTTCTGTAAGAGGTCTACTGTTTGCCAGAGCTTCCGTTTCTGCAAACGCAGTTTCCAAAACTTCATCTGTAACTACCTGACCATGAAGTACCACATTGAGGGCTTCTTGCATGACTGAACCAAACGCTCCCAAATCTCACCAAAGTGAGGGGAAGCAGGAGGATTAAAATGCCACTGAATATCCTTCTCAGACAGGTAATCTGATATTTGGGACTGGTTCTACTCTTCTAGACTTTGCTTGAGCTCTTGATCGATCGGCTCCGACGAAGTTAGTACCATTGCCAGAATAAATGTCTGTGGTGTTCCACGTCTTGTTATGAATCCTCTCAGTGAATCAGTCTCCAACGACTCAGCCACCTCAACGTAGACAGCTCTGGTAAATAAGCAGGTAAAAAGACATCCATAGCATTTTTCGTGCTTGTGCAAGTGCTTGACCATAATTGGTCCAAAATAATCCACGCCAACTTTTGAAAAGGGCGCCGCTACTTGCAACCTATCTTTTGGGAAGCTTGCCATCAAAGGAGGTTGCGGCTTTATTCTTCTTGTCTTGCATATTGAGCAGTCCATAAGAACCTTTCTCATAGTACACCTAGAGTGCGTTATCCAATACAGCAATCTGAGGTCATTTTGAACATGCTCTGTGCCTTCATGGTTAAGCTTCCTATGGCAATCCATGATCAAAAAACCACACAGCTGATAATCTTGAGGAATAATCATTGGATGCTTGACATCATAACATACTGCTGCATGGTCGATTCTCCCGCCAACTCAGAGAATGTTACTTTCATCTAAGAAAGGGGTCAATGTCTTCAAGCGACTTTCCATTCCCACAGGTTTTCCGTCAAGAAATTACAGATGTCAGCTGGAAATGCCTCTCTTTGAGCTGACTTGATCCACATCAATTTTGCTTCCTTAATTTCTTGAACCTCCAACGGGCCAATCTTCATTCCATTTTCTCATTCCTTCTCCTGCATTTCTGAAAGAATCGCTTGACATGGGCAGTAATTCGACAGACTTAAACAAACGAGCCGTAACGAGACAAGTCAGTAAACTGAAGGTTGAGTTTCCAACCATCCACAGCTAACATAGAGGATATTACATGACCACGCGTGGATATGAATTTCATCTTCGAGTGTTCAACTCGATATCTCACAAGTGAGCGCAGCGAACGAGTGAGATGTCGGGATGAACACGAGAAGATAAAATTCATATCCACAAGTGGGCATGTAATATTCTGTTTATTACATAAATATACTGATGACGACGTTTTTGACGATTTTTCGAAAATTTCCGACCACTTTCCGAAGATTTTCCGAAATTGTTCCGAAAGTAAGGCGAACATTTCCGAACATTTTTAGGGACATTTTCCGAAGATTACTGAAGACTTCCGAAGATTTCCGAAGACTTCTGAGGAGGCACCGATGATGTTTCGATCATACAGCAACATATCTAAGTGCTTTTTAAGGGATTATGTAACCCTAGCAATGGTGATCATTTTAGTAACTATGTCAACAGCAATATCTTTACATGTGAAAGATAAAAATAGTACAGTACAAAAATGAATTATTTCATATATACTTCACATCATTTCACCGCACGGGAAAATATGAACGCAATAAATTGACCCTTCTCCCAACGTCTGGCTTCATAGCTCAGTTGGTAGAGCATCGCACCGGTATCGCGGAGGTCATGGGTACGAATCCCGTTGAAGCCCTGATTTTTTTTCAGGCTTCTTCTCTCCAATCGCTTAAATTGGAAAATTTACTGCGATGATCACTCTTCACATTCATCTACAACCGCAGTACAAATATGAATTATTTCATATCTACTTCACATAAAAATAGTATGTTCACTGCGTGCGGTGGAGATACGATTTTTTAGGAAAAGGAGAAATCCTGGTATTTCACAGATGTTTATGTAATAAATGATGGTTTCAGCTGGCACTTTGCAAGTCACGTCGGGGGCAAACTTTGACTTCGGAATATCTTCAGGCAACTGATCTTCTGACAATATAGAAGGAATGCTGGTCCATTTAACCCTCGACAGTCTGGAATAATTGTATCTCCCTTCAGGCCTACATATGCCTTCATCTGCAGTATTTTGTTTACCAGGGCACTGACGCCATTGCTGCGGATCTGAAGTATCAAGACTTTCGGAACACCTGTTTGCAGTGAAAGCAGGATGTCGCTTTGACTCTCCACAAATCTGACCAATTACAGCACTGCTGTCACTCCAATAATAGATAGAAGACGCCTCATAGTCACGTTCTTTCTGGATCATGCACGCTAACCATACACTTAGAACCCCTGTGGTCTCACAGGTTTCGCGTCTTGGTTGACTGGGACCACGGAAACCTGCTGCCTGGCACGCGAACTCAAAATCGGCCATACCGTCAAACAGAGAGACAACCTCAGAGGTCTTGGTCGAAAGGCGGAGACAGCAATGACTTCTCCTTGGGAAGTAAATGCCGTGTACCTGTCAGCATCAGTTGAATGTGAGCGTATCATAGTTGATTGTCAGTCTGGGGCTACTGGTAGGGCGGTTTCTTTGTCACTTCTCACTTTCTGAAGAATTCGAGGCAGCACCACTGGTGGGTGGATGAAACTCTTCCACTGGCTCTAGTCTTGTTGAAAGGCATCCACTGCTGAAGCACTGGGGTCTGGAAGTCGGGACACATAACGAGGCACCTGATGGTTCAAACGCGACGCGAATAAGTCCATCTCCGGTACTTAGAATATGTACTCCCACGGTAGAGATTTCTCTAATACTGGAAATCAAGGCAGCCATTCTAGCCATTCTCTGCCTCCGGTACATAGAAGTGATCAGCTATGCCCCGAAAGACATCCTGCCGAAGCATCCACTCTGTGCGCATATCGAATTCCCTCGAAGCTGCGTCTGCCTTCACATTCAACACTCCCGGTAAGTGACAGACACCCATGAACCTTGGGTCAGTAGGAAGGACCACAATTCCAAGGCTAGTGGCGACAGAGATGGTGACTGAGTGCCCTCCTCTGTTCACATAGGCGACGGCGGTCGTCCATTTCCAGAAAGATATGATGTGGGGGTGGTGGCTTAGACTCTGGGGTGGTGGCGGAGGAATGCCTTCAAAGCTAGAATGGCTGCCTTGAGTTCCAAACAATTGATGTGCTGCTCTGCCTCTTCCACGCTCCAGCGTCCCCAAGTCTACATTTCATTTCAGGTTGCGCCCCAGTCCAGTAAGGATGCATCGGTCCTGATGGTAAGGTCAAACGGAAGAGGAATGATCTCCTGACTGTCGTAATCACGCAGAGTCGAGGACACCCACCATCTCAGGTCCTCCAGGGAGGATTGAGACAATGACATCTGACACCTTCGTATCCATCCGAACCGGTGAAGCAGCAGAGGTTGCTGGTGCTATTTGGCTTTGTAATGTATTGGTGCTATCCACAGCCCCGTCCCTGTGGCATGGCTCATGCGGCCCAAGAGGCTCGACAGTCCGCCCAGGGATGTTGACTGGGACTCTAGCATGTCTTGGCATGCTCCCTGTATACGAATGATCTGTTCCTCTGGAAGTTGTGTCTAGCACCGCACCAAGACAAAGACTAAGCTACGAGTTGGTTCGGGAGAGCATTTCTCGAGTATGAAACCTAGGCTGGACAAAAGTCTCCACACGGAAAGGAAGATCTCGTTCAATGTGTCCTTCTGGTGGTGAATCAGGAGAAGGTCGTCCAAGTAGATGACTGTTCGTGTCCCTTCTGAACGCTGTTTGGCGACAACCGGAGGGAAGATTTTGATGAAGACTCGGCGAGCCAGGGAGAGGCCGAATGGGAGGCAACGGAATTCGTAAGGTGTTACCTGGAACTGGAAACGAAGATATTTTCTCGACTCCGGGTGTATCGGGACTGCATAATAGGCGTTCCTGAGGTCGAGTTTCATCATATAATCGCCCTTTCGTAGAAGAAAGCGAGGGGCATGGAGCCCCTCCATTTTGAACTTATCCTTCAGAAGAAATCCGTTTAGTGCCATCACAGGGTGGAACTCTCCTATCTCTTGTCCTTTCTTCACTGGAAAAGGTGTTGAAATGAACTGTTGTGGGCAGCGATTTTTCACTGAAATGGCACCCTTGGAAATAAGAGACCGAATTGCCCCGTTGATAAGCTCCGTCGGCTTTCCTTCCTGAACAACTGTCGAACGAGTCCGCCGCTGATGCAGGGGTCTGAGGAAAGGTAGTTTGTACCCTAACACAGCTTGAAGAATCTATTTGTCCGTTGTGCAAGGTCCAATTTGTTAAGAAAGTTCGAAGTCTCTGCCGTTTGATTGACGAAAGTGACAAGAGGGCGAGCAGATGACAGATGGTCAGCTGCTTTTGTTGTTAACCGACTGGTTAGAATCTGACACTCGCCTGGCACCCCCGCTGTTTTTTCTGTGCTTGCAATGGCGCCTCCAGGCTTGTAGGTCCATTTCCTCTTCCTGTCTGCTCTGGAGTGCTCTCCCCGAGTCACAAAAGAACTGGGAACTAGACCATGGCTTAGGGCCTGTCTTCGGCGCGCAGATTAACCTGGAGGTGGAAGCCTTGTGATCGCGCTCACTCTATATTTTTTCATAGAACTGGTGTGGGAACATATGCCTATTTGTTGGTATGCTCTCACGCAAAGTCCCTTTTCCCAAATCTGTTAGGTAATCTGAAAAAAACGTTACTGTCTCCAGACATTCAAACGGGCGTTTGCATTGCCCAGCAGAACCAGAGCATCCTCCAGCATCTCCCTGACCACCTCGAGGCTTAGTCATCCTTCTCCTTCATCATTAGGGGGAGTCGAGATTCATCAATGTTGCCAGAATTGCCTTGCCACTGTGAAGAAAGGCCCCTACTGCTCAGCTAGGCATCATCAAAGCAAAAACCTCTAGTTTTCCGATGCACTTGAGATTTCCTGATTTCTTTCTTCATGCAAGCTTTCATGGTGGGAGCACGTATAAATGACTCCGTCCCCTTGATTGGAGGGTAACTGGCTGAGAGATCCCTCCATTTCTCTTTGTTAGAGGCTTAGTGAAAGCCTTGGTTGTAAGTTCGAGGAGCTCTGAAGAAAGCTCAAAATCTTGCTCTGTTGAGAAGAAGCGTTCTTCCGACTGGAAGGGCCCGGGGCCCCCTCGTTCCTGCCTGAAGGCTCTTCCGTAGAAGGAACTGCCTTTGCGATAGACTCTTCAATGCGCTTTTCCAACAGAGGGGGATGTGACATCCACCATAGCGGCCGGAGCCGACTTATTCAAGTTGTCCTAAAGGACAAAAGGCGGTCAATGACACATGCCTTTACTTTAACTAATAGAGTTGGTGCAAACGAGAGCTTAGGTAAAGATCTCGCTCAATCCGCTGGAAAGGCGATCATGTTCTGTCGAAAATATGGCAAACAAACATAACGACTGAATTACAACTTACGTTATCCGATAAAGGCGCCCCACTAGGAAACCTGAATCCATGTAAAACGCTGTGTAAATAATTTATAACCCGATCCTCTCGTCCACCGTAGCACGCCACGAACGAAAGAGGAAACAAAGAACATTTTGAACTTTTTTAAAATCTGGTAGAGAGGGTGAAGAAGAAATTACAACGGCGTTTACCTTTCTAGAATATAATCCAAAAGACTTAACAAGATCCGCTTGCTTTTATCTACATCGTACAGGTCTTCCATGCTTGCTTTCTTAACCCATTGACTCCTCTGCCGCGTAACCGCCCGTGACGAGCCTTGGCCTTTCTTCCACTTCTGACGTCATCAATTTTGACCAAACTTGGCATCATCTATAGTCAACTTCTGCAGGAGGAAAAGATCTTTCCAATGATGCCTAGATCAGAGCGAGATCGGTCAAACGGAGGCTGAGATATGCACAAAAATGCTAAAAAAGAGGAGTGAAAAACTCAGAGCAAAATTTCCTGCCACTACACCTAGCTGCTTCATGGTAAAAATTGCCCGCCTCGATGACTCTTTCTTAGGAGTTTTTTAACCGAAAGCAAGCCCATTAAAAGGTCAATCACTGCAGCAAAAAGAAAAATAAAGGAGAAAAAGGGAAGAGGAAAAAAAATCAAAAATCGAAAAGCCTAAAGACGTAGGTCACCTCAAAATTCTCATCTCAAAATTCCGATTTCTGCGCATGCACGAGTCAAAAGGTCGTAAACGTGATTCTGATGGCAAGAAGAGCTAGTAGTCGTGTTGCAAATGTATCTTCGACCAGATTAAAGCTAATTTGGCCGAGATCCAGCCTCACAACCTCCAAAACATCCAAAAAACGCATTTTTTTGGCAAAAAGTTCCAGGAGTCAATGGGTTAAACCATGACAAACACTTTCCCATTGAGAACATAATAAGAACGCTGTGAAATAGCGAAGTTAAACAAAAAATAGACAAACGTAGAAATTGCTGTGCTATGTTTGGGTAAATGCCTGAAATGAAAAATTATTCCGTTAATGCAAACTGATAAAACCATTTAATATATTACATATTCAGCTGTCATGTTTCAATACGAGTAGAAAACTCAAGGAAATTAAATTCTTAAAACATTTTACCCCTCTTGAATGGAGACCTCAAGGTCGAAAAAATATATTTCTTTTGGGAAGGATCGAAGGATTTCGGGAGAGGCTCAGTACGGTAGCCACCAGCAAATTAACCGAAAGGATATGTAAAGCCACTTGTTAGCTGATAGGTCAGGGCTATCCAAAATTCTCCCGCGCCTGCACGCAACCGCCAAAAATTAAATTTACGAACAAATAGAGCCTCGATCGCATGCTGAAACCCATAAACTTCAATGAACACTGTGCCGCCAAAAGACAATTTGATAACAAAAGGGAATCAATTGCTCTACCCGCTGTAGTCTATCGCTATTGAGAGTAAATATTAAAGATCACCAACAGTGTTCGCCATCGAAGGAAAAAAAAAGCTTGATTTAATTGCAGTCAAACATCGCGGAGGTCAGCGGTATTTAATCGAACTCTTCTTGGAACTGTGCGCCAGCTGCCGCTTCAAGTCATCATTTTTCGTCAATCGCTGGTCAGCGGAGAGATTTCCGTATTATTTGGCGACTATATTTTTGTTGTCCCTCATGTTGGATCTCAAATTTCTGTTACTGTTACTGGCCTCTAGACTTGGTGTAAAAGCGTGAGACAACACAAATCTAAAATGAATGAAGCTCAAACTTGAGGGTATATGCGGTTAAACACGTCAAGAATGTTCAACTTCATCTTAGCTATTAGAGCATCTAAGCCAATTATGTAATGTCAGCGGACATCCTGCCACCGATCTGAACAGGTCACTTCAAAAGTCTACCAGTTAGAAATCTTCGCCTTCTAATTTGGACTGGGTATTATCGACTGATGTTGAAGTGCCAATGCTCGAATGCGAGTCGCGACAAATGAAAAATGATACAATGAAGCAAGGAATGAGCTGAAATTAAAAAGATAGGTAGAAATGTAAAAGTAATGTTTTGTACATGTCGCAAACCGCCAATCAAAAGTGACTCAAAAAATGTCATCAACAACCAATGGAAAGCATATTCCATTCACGGTTTTTCTCCTTTTTTACAGTCCTAGGTCTCGATTACTCTGCTTCCACATCGCAGGATTATATTCTAGTTTAAAATTATAGAATTATAGATCCAATTATCAAATACATCTGAAAATTTCAGATCCTGTTTACCGTACTGTCCTAAGCAATCACTGACATTCATCGAGTTTCTAGCTAGAGTTCCTAAGACGGATTGTTCCTTTTCACAATCTGGGATGTAGAGACACATTTCACTCTGTTGTGAACACAGCAAGAACAGTAAAGAAAACAAAATCAGCTTTTTAATCATAACTCTCGACTTTCAATTTACAGGGCTAAAGGAAAGAAAAGCAAGACTTAAAAGAAAATGGACCTAGTTAAAAGGAAACTAACGCCCTTCTTTGTTCTGAAAAAGAGAAAGAAAAGAAACCTGCGGATTTGCTTGGGCACAATCTTGATGGCCTTGGCATTTTATCGAATATTCTATCATACACACGATGAACAATCTCGTCGCGTTGAAGCCTTCCAGTTAAATCAAACAAAGTTAATTTTGGTTTACACTCCATGTCCAAGCGAGCCTTGGGGTCCACGAACTGCAGAAGAAGCTAAGAACTACAAGTTTACAGATTGGGATGGCACTCCATGCGAAGAAGATAGATGTCTAATCACATTTGATCGAAGTTTACGCAACTTCAGTGATGCTGTGCTCGTACACGGTTTTGGTGCTACGACAAGTCGCGACTGGAATGTTGAACTGGCAAAGAGGAACAGGCCATCTGCCCAGAGGTGGGTCTTCTACACAAAAGAAAGTCCCCAGCAGTTTTCAATGGCACCCAAAGCTGACGGCGTGTATAATTGGACCGCAACATATCGACGAGATGCGGACTTTTTTGTCCCTTACGGAGCATATGCACCATTGAAAATCCCAAAAACGTCAGACGGTGAGGATGTTGGCCATGGAGAACAACCCGACGAGGATGTCAATTACGCAAAGGGAAAAGATAAAATGGCAACTTTTGGTGTCAGCAACCACTGTTTGCTAGATGGATTTAGATTCGCGTTCGTCCGGGCACTCATAAAACACATTCCTGTAAGCCTCTATGGAAAATGTGCCACTATGTTTGAATCAAATAACACCTTCACATGTCCACGTAAAATGCAAGATGACTGTCTTGAAGAGATCCAGCGCCACAAGTTCTACCTCGCATTCGAGAATAGTCTTTGTGTAGACTACATAACAGAGAAGTATTGGAGAAATTCACTTGAGCGAGGACTGGTTCCCGTTGTTCTTGGGGCGCTCTGTACAGTCCCGAGCAAGCAATTCCTCGTTCTTTCATCAACGCAGCCGACTTTGATTCCGTTAAAGATCTTGCAGATTATCTGAAGTATCTGGATAAGAATGACACGGCCTATAACCAGTATTTCAAATGGAGAACCAAATACAAGGTGGTGAAGTACGAGTTCTGGTTATGCCAGCTGTGCAAGGCCCTTCATGACCCAACAAAACCACCCAAAATTTATCACAAAATGTCCGAGTATTGGGGGAAATATGGTGGATCGTGCCAACTTAACGAAGATCGAGTTTGGAACATTATCAACAGAGGCTGAAAGACTGAACATGAAGTTAGAGCTCTTTTCACATGAAGCTGGAGCCTCGTCACTTACAACCTCGAGACAGACTCACGGACAGAAACGGGTCATAAAATTTAAGTGAACATTGCAATTTTCTAATAATATCTCATAGAAGAATAGTTTGGGTTTTATTGTAAGGTGGAGAAAGACTGCATTGTATTCTAATGATTACCTATTGCATAGTTTTGGAGTATATTCACTCCCGGATGAATATTCGTTGCTTCGTGATAATTTATTATCTAATATCGCTTAGATTT
>JAHPZR010046305.1:0-2500 GCA_019787425.1 Platygyra sinensis
TCAATTGAGGGAATTGGCAATGCCTTTCTTTTTTTCAGCGGGGACAGTTGATAGAGGAAGTCTGACACGCCGGCCAAACCTAACGCAGATTTCATTTGCTGGCTCCAGTATTTTCTGTCTGAGCCAAACACGCTCTCATCAAGGCCTGGGCCCGCTTTGAAAAAACACTTCCGCGGTGAAGTTGTTGTTTTCATCGATGCTTACTTGAGAAACAAATTTTGACACGTCCGCGTTCGGAAACTCGTTAATAAACCGTGTCCAGGCCTTGTCTTTGGCGGCGTCTGATTTCTTTTTCACCTCTGGTGATTGCATGTATTTTTGAAGCTTTGCAATCTGGTCCATTTTAAATATATATATGTATATTTAAAATGGTTGTGCTCACTCTTGTCATGCAAAAAAATGGGAGACTGTCTAGTTTGACCAGCCTATTCCAAAAGTGCATTTTATGAAGCTGCTTTCTTGCAGTTTGTACAACTCCTGGGATACGCTTAAAAGTGGAGGTAAAGTCTCATTAGTCGAACCTAACAACTCATTGAAATCTTCAGATTTTGCCCCAGGACATTACACTCAAGAAACCTTGGCTAAATTAATGGTAGAAGCTTTCAAAAAACATTTTTATGAAATGGGCGCAGAAACTTATTCGCCCCTTGGCCAGCTTGTGATCACAAGTCATGGTAAAAAACCAATTAGATTTGATCATAATCTAGCCAATTTGTTTGGCATTAGCCAAGAGACAAACAAATTAGTAATTTTCATAAAACGCGTGATGTCTCCAACGGCGTACTTCATTCGCTGTGATTTGATAGACAGTTCAACGGCAAAAGGTCAAATCTATTGCCAAGTTTGATGTAAGAGGCAAGCCTTATGAGAAAGTCAGATATGATACTTCATTACAATTTCCTTTTCGAGACTGTTCTACAAGTTCTCATGTAAACAGCATCACTCTCAGCGTTAGAGATCAAGAAGGCGAGCTGTTTGATTTCAAGGGCATGCCGCTTGAGTTTGAATTGGAGTTAAATTAATTTTCTATTTATACCATGTGCTCAAACGTTCTTCCGTCTGCACCACATCATGAATCAAGTCTGTATCCACAGCTTTCGCCTCACGATTTCAGAATGCAAAAAGCCAATGAAGTTTGCAGCTGCTCTAAATGCAGAAGTTGAACATTATCGCCGCGTTGCAAAAAAATATAAGCGGGCCAAGAAGATTGTCAACTGGGGGCGCTACCGGCTGCGGCGTTGTTTCTGCAGCTTGTTCTGCTGCTGGTCTTGGCAGTGCTCTCTCTGTTGTAGGCCTTCCTGCCTCAATTCCACTCGGTGGCGTTGGCGGAGCATTTGCTCTTGCTTCTTCAGGCTGGTAATCGCCAGCAAAAAGCTTGATTCAAAGATTAAAAAAACATCGAGAGGTTGTGGCGCTAGCAACCGCAAAACGTGACACTGTTTTACCGGCTCCATTCCAAAGCTTTAGCCGACAACCAAATATCAGACGGCGAGTTTCAGTTAATCATGGCCGAATTTTCACAGTATAACGTGCTGAAAGAGGCTGTAAGGGCAAAACTGACTCGAAATACATCTCAGCCAGACATTGAGAAGATCAAAAAAAATGTTCGAAGCGAGATTGAGGCAGAATTTCGAAAAAGAATAAACGCCATCGCCGGTTCGAATTAAGTTTTGAAAATTCACGGCTTTATGTGCATATCATTAAGACATGATTGTTTGTTTCCACTTGGTCATGTTTTTCGTCAATGAGTACATTACCGCCACATTTCTTCAATAGAAAATAATTCTGTCACAAAACAGTAACTCATTTTTTGTCACATAAGCGGCGTTTTTTCCTTTACACACATTTATAAGGGGGCGTTCTGTGGCAGATTTTCTATCTGCTCCCTGGCGAGGTTTTGGGAGCCAGGGGGCAGTTTAAAAAAATCTGCCACAGAACCCCCCTTATATATGTGTGTTCTTACTTTCTCACAGCGACTTCGAACTTTCTGGGCTTTGAGCGATTCTCACACTCAATTATGCAAATTATGTTTGTCACGCTAGCTCAGACCGTTCTCATTGAAAACGCTCTGATATTGTTTTAATAAACCATGCCACGTTAATATGCAGGAACCCGACAAAAAATAAAACTAAGAAATGGTTTAAATAGCTACAATGGGCGACAAAAGTGTTGAGACACTTGGTAGTAAAATTCGATTTTTGAGCGTCTTGGTCACATTTTGCCCCCTTCCCCCCAAAACAATGTTGATTTTTCTATTTCTTCGACTACACAGACCACAGCGCCCACACAACATTGAATTGGGGGGCCGGGGGTATCAGAGAATTAACGCTAGATGCAAATAAAATAGAACAAACGCTTAAGTATCGAAAAGCGTCATTTCCTTTATATATCCAAGCTCTAACAAGTTTATTTTTACAAAAGCGACTAAATGCGTAGTTCAGAGTGATTCCTGACTGAAGAAAAAGTGACAAGTGTTTTTTTTTTCTTACCGAAATTCCGA
>JAHPZR010046305.1:5000-10005 GCA_019787425.1 Platygyra sinensis
AAAAATCCTCGATCATGAAATTTGAAAAAAGCACCTTAAAACTTACTCGGTTCTGATAAAAATTTTACATGCTCCGTAAAATGCCCGTTAACAAAATGAATGTGCATGTACTGATGACAGTCATATGAGGTCAACGTCTGTAATAGGCCATTGCCTAGAAAACGTGACGACCCGAGGATCTGGGTAAGAGTATGGTTGTTTGAAAAAGTAGACAGACAGACAGACAGACACCTTTATTAGTTATAAAGCTCAGGGTAGTCCCTTCAGGAGCTAAAAGAAACCTGCTATCAAACAAGGAGCCCTTCGAGCACTATTTACATGGAAAATATTTATAAAATGGTACATACGTCAAGTAATCAAATAAACTAATTACAATATGACATAAACTGTATAAAAAACTTCATATAAAATGTATTATTATAATGGGCTCTGTCCTCACAAGGGACTGGGAAAACTAACAAATTCACGAATTGATCTCGGAACTAAAAGGATATTGCAAAACCGCGGTCTAGATTTTCCCATCTAGACCGGCAGCTATACCAGTTATGTTTTTGAAGCGGGAAAAAAAGTTGCCAAACTAAAATGCAAAAAATCAATTGAGTTTTCATCTAAGAATATTTTATTCCCTTGCCAAGCGCCAAAAAGCTCGATGAAAAAAAAAAGAGTAAAGAGGACGGAGAAAACTTTTGGAAGAATTAAATTCGGGTTGCCGCCCTCATCTACCTGTCGCATAACGACAAACTTTCATTTCTTAGTACAAACCAGTTTACCATTAAATTGAAATTCAAAAGTGTTTTTGTTTTTGGCAAATATTACGTTAAACATCTTCATTAACAGCAGCTAAGGGTCGGTCTGCTATGGGGGAATTTTGAGATCCCCCGGTACGAAGTGCCGTACCAGAAATCCACCTGCCGTTTCGGCCTGCTACGCTAACTGACCTCGTGTCAATTGATTCCCCATTAACAGGACATCAAACTGCTCGGTCTAATTGAACCGAGGTCTAAGTAATAACTACAAAAGGAACATAATATATTAGATTGATACATGAATTATGAGACAGAAGGAAATATCTATTTATAAAAACAAAGCATCCACTAATTAATTAGTAAGATTATTTAAAATGATCAAGTATTCCAAATCTAAATTTAGGAGAGTCTTTTACCACAGGAATAGTATATTAGAGTAAAGTAAACCCCTGGCCACACCAAACATGGTAGCTCTTCAACCATCACCCTACAAATAGAGGGTGTTCTGTATGGATTGCGTAGACACGCCACCCCCCCCCCCCCCCCCCCCCCCCAAATATTAGAAGGGTTTGTGATGGCATACCTTCTTTGAATACCTTTTTGCAAGCGGCTACCACCCTTGAACAATTTTACGCTGAAACACTCTGAATAATGGGCTGAGGATAGCTTTTTATTCAGTGTAGCCTTTCAGTTTGTAAATGTTTAGCTATTTTCATATCCAATCCCAATCTAAACGGAAACCTCGTCTCCAGTCCTCTCAATCGTTTCCTGTATATGCGGCTGTGTCTATGGCTTACTTTTTGGTAGGCTACTTTATTGAGGCCACGAACATGGAGAGATTTTTGTGCTATACAGCCCCAAACATACAATTTTTGTTTTTTTACTAGTTCCTAAGGATCTATGACAAACAAAAGAGACAGCCACTCTCCCCAACAATATGCCATGATGTCCGTAGGTTCGAGAAGTTTGCGTTGAATGAAACGTTGAGGGAGGGAATACACTTCTTTTGCAACCGCTTTAAAAGTCTGTGGGGCTAAACTATGTGATCCATTTATTAATCGGTGATACACCAGGGCTTCGTCCTTTTTGTCACGGAATTTTCGCACGGTAAGTAACAAACACAACAAACCACACTTGTCACTTTTTCTCTTCAGGTCTAGGACATCACCTCTGAATCTACGCATTTCAGTCGCTGTTGGAATAAATAAACTTGTCTACAGGGGAGCTCCTGCCTTTGCCACGCTTCGTCGTTCTTTAGGATATATAAAGAAGACATAATGACGCTTTTTCGATACTTAAGTCGTTTGTTCTATTTTTATTTTGCATTCTATAGAGTTAATTCTCTGATACCCCCGGCCCCCCCAAGTCAATGTTGTTGCCTCCGGGAGGCCCCCTGTGGTAGTCTGTTGTAGTCGAAGACCAAAAATAGAATAACACTCAAACATTGTTTTTGGGGGGGGTTCGCAAAATTTTGTACCAAGACGACTCAAAAATCCGAATTTTACTACCAAGTTCTGTTTCTCCAACACTTTTGTCGCTCCATGATAGTATTTTTAAACCTATTTCGTAGTTTTATTTTTTTTCGGGTTCGCTGCATTATTAACGTGGCAATGGTTTTATCTAACAAACAATATCACTGAGCGTTTTCTCCAACTTCATGCCAGAACTGTCTTGAGCCTTCTAGACTCCGTGACAACAATAATTTGCACATAATTCGAGGTGTGAGAATCGTTCCATAAGAGCAGACCAAACAGTTCGAAGCCGCCTGTGGAGAAAGCCTCAAGAAACACTACATATATAAGGGGGTGGTTGAGTTCCTGTGTTGCATGATTTTTTTAAACTGACCCCTGGCCTCCCAAAACCTCGCCAGGGTAACCGCAGATAGAAACTAATCTGACCAAAAGAAATCGCTCCTTCCCCTTATAAATGATGTGTACAAGGAATCAAACAAACCGGCCCGCTTATTGTGATCAAAGAACATGATGTTACTGTTGTTGGACCAGAAATTTATTTCTGATTGAAGAAACTGTGGCGACCTAATGCTATTCCATTGACCGCTAAAACATGACCAAGTCCCCGGGAAACAAACAATCTAGGTCTTAATGATTATGACATAAAGTCCCGTGAATTTTTCAAAACTTAATTCGAACCCGGCGATTGGCGTTTATTCTTTTTTCGAGAGTTCTTGCCCTCAAATCTCGCTTCCTTCGAACCTTTTTTTTTGATCTTCTCCAAATGTTCGGGCTTGAGATGTATTAGAGTCACGCTTTTATCCCTTATCTAGACCCTCTTATCAGTACGTTTATTTACCCTTTGAAAATTCGGCCATGATTTAACTGCAAACTCGCCGTCTGACTATTTGCCGTTGTTCGGCTAAAGCATTTTGGGAATGGAGCACCGGACACCCCCCCTAAACGAGTGTCACGTTTTGCGGTTGCTAGCGCCACAAACCCTCTGATGTTTTTTAATCTTTGAATCAAGCTTTTTTGCTGGGCCGAGTTACCATGCCCTGAAGAGCGTAACAAGAGAGGAAACTGCTCTCCTGCCCAACGCCACCGAGTGGAATTGACGGCAGGACAGGCCTACCAACAGACCCCCTCGAAGAGCACTGCCAAGACCCGCAGCAGAACCCCCCCCACACCAGGTCTGCAGTAAACAAACTACCCTTCACAGCCGCAGCCGGTAGCGACCCCATTGACAATCTTCTTGTGGCCACGCTTATTTTTTTTGAAACGCGGCGATAATGTTCCCAACTCTGCATTTAGAACAGCTGCAAAGTCATTGGCTTTGTGCACTTATGAATCGTGAGGCGAAAGCTCGTGTGAATACAGACTTGATTCATGATGTGGTGAACGGACGTGCCAGAACGTTTGCAGCACACTGAGTATAAATAAGAAAATTAAATTAACTCACAATTCACACACACTCACAAGCGGCATGCCCTTGAAATCAAACACGCCTCGCATTCTTGATCTATTAACGCTAGAGATTGTGATTGAATGTTTTACATGAGAAACGCGTAGAATCAGTCTTTCGAAACTAGGAAACTTGTAATGAAGTCATCATATATGACTTTCTCATAACAGGATTGCCTCCTTATAAATCAAAACTGGACCAATATAGAATTTGACATTTTACGTATGAATGTCTATGCAAATCACAGCGAATGAAGTACGACAGTTGGATGACAATTCCCAGCGTTTTATGAAAATTTATTAATTTGTTGTCTCTTGGCTCAATGCCACAACACAATGTGCTAGATCATGGTCCAAATCGAAGTGTGGGTGGTCGACCAGGAAGGCGGAGATACAACGAGCGTGGAACAAAGGGGGTCCGTCCAAGTCAGACTCCGTTTGCGAAGAAAACGACAGCCAAAGGGGGTCAGCCTGGCGCCCTCTCGGCAGGCTAGAAAAATGCAGTGGGGGGTGAAAAAGTGTCTTGTGCACGCACTAAGTGACAATGTTTGACGCCTAAGGTGTTTGCGTGTGCGAGGGGGAAGGGAAGGTGTTTTGGGCAAAAGTATGTGAAGGATGTGCAAGGATGTCTGGCGAGGGCCCTCACGGACTGTGTGTTTAGAAGGCAGAAGTTCGACGCTCTCCCACGTACCCCCCCCCTCCCCGCCCCCCCCCGACCCCCCCCCCCCACCCCGCGGACTCATCAGGAAGGTAAATACTGGGAACACAATCTTGCCTTAAATTAGATAAGCCCCACATACAGGAAAGAATAGTCAAGCCCGTGTCAATTGGAAAAGCAACACCTTTTGGAACTACAAGCCCTGAATGGGACCCCTGAGGTCAAACTAAGACACGAGCGACAACCACCCCCCCCCCCCCCCCGTTTGTGGGGCAATGACAAACGATGTATTCAGGAGCACACTAATTTGAAATACTACTAATAATATATATTACTTAAAATGGACCAGATTGCAAAGCTCCAAAAATACATGCAATCTCCAGAGGTGAAAAAGAAATCAGACGCCGCCAAAGACAAGGCCTGGACACGGTTCATTAACGAGTTTCCGAACGCGGACGTGTCACAATTCGTTTCGCAGGCCAGCATCGATGAAAACAAGAACTTTAGCGCTGAAGTGTTTTTCAAAGCAGGCCCAGACTTTCTGCAGAGCGTGTTTGGCTCAGACAGAAAATACTGGAGCCAGGAAATGAAAACCGCGCTGGGTTTGAGCGGCGTGGAAGGCTTTCCCTATCAACTGTCCCCGCTGAAAAAAAGAAAGTCATTGCCAATTCCTGCAATTGATTTCA
>JAHPZR010046306.1:0-34829 GCA_019787425.1 Platygyra sinensis
CAGACGACACATACACCACTGAGGCACACCTCTGAGCAGCACGTTCAACGTGGAGTAAAACAAAATGGCCGACTAGAAAAATATTGTTCCCAGTCCCCTAAGATTGGCCGTATTGAGCGAACGTGCGGAAATGAGTAACCGTGAGCGGCCACGAGATACAGCGAAGATTTCATTTGGTTGTTTTAGTTACTGGATTGAACTTCAAAAGTATGTTTTACAAATGAAATGTGTGACAAGTTAAAAAATTCTAAGGCGTGAAATTTACGATCAAAGCGTATAACTTTATCGAAGTATTCCTGGTGAAAGGCAAATGTAAGCGATATTTGACAAACAGCTGTTTTAAAAAACATGTTGCGTGACGACTTATGATTCCCGCTGATAAGCGAAGTCACTTCAAGGCTCCACACACGAAAAATAATATTTATAAACAGTACTGTTCACACATAATACAAGATAAAAATTACACCTGCAACATACAGAAATATCGTGGAGATTAGCATTGAGTTATTTTCCCGAGTTCCACTTTGACAGCAAAAATAACAATGACGAAATAACATAGCTTGCACGTACAAAGTAATTCGATATCTTGTTTCGACTGTGCATAAATTAAAAAACTTCGACAAAGTTACAAAACGTGAACATGACCGTCAACTTTCAGTTCTTTCTTGGATATTTTTCGAGTGGAAACTTCTTTCAATTTGAGCAAACGAAAGCTGAGCTGCCACGACTGTAGAGTGTAAATAAACTCAGTTGTTTATAGTTTGAACATTTCAAAAGAGACAAAGCGAGATAAGCGCATCTAGAATTTTCCACGGTTGTTGTTAGGAAAATTAATTCTCACAGCCTCATCCAGCAGTTTTGTTCCTTACCTAGTGAATATCTCCTTAAATAATGTTCCATGAAATAGCAAGTGTGGTGTGGCTAAATCGCTTACGTGAAAAATATGCCGCTTTACGTCGTCATCTGAAGTGTAACTATAATCAGCCGCAACTAAATTTCATTTCGGCTCTAAGTAGATCAAAATAAAGTAATGAAGTCTCTTTATTTGTGAATTTGGAATTTCCTGGGGGTAGGGGGAACCAAGTGGAAAAATCTTGGAAATTCCAGGGGGTGGGGGGGAATAACGTGAAGCCCTCCGGAACGGAAAATCCGGGGGGTTGGGGGCTCAAACTGAAAAAAACCCTCCGTGGGGGGGGTATGGATATTTTCTGGAACCACACAATTTCACATCAGGAGCTGTGTACGTATGCAAATCTATCTATTTAATCTGCATTATCTTCCATTCCTATTGTTATTCTATCCTGTTATTCTCATTAATGGCATTTCACCCTTTGGCATTTATTGCTTTCTGCTGTGACATGGCTTTCTCATCTGCATCATGTGCTCTAAAAAAAAAAAAAGAAAAATGCTATTAGCTAGCATATTGACTTTTACACAAGCTAATTTTCAGGAAAGTGAATTCCTCATTGCTGTGTAATTCATCAAAAGTTAGTATTGAAAGTTGGCTGGTACGAGGAGAACATTTTTGATGTTGTATTGTATTCTCATTACCTTCTACTTGATAACGTATGGCTAACAAAAAAAGAAACTGAGTGCTCATCACCCACTGACAATTTTAGTGACAAGATAAACATGTTTATCTTATGTCCCCTTGGACCTTTTCAGTGAAATATATAAAGAGATAAAAGAATATGGAGTGGCACAAAACAAAATTAATTCTATGTGACTGAAAAAACTTAAAATTCAGAAATTTAAATTAAAAAGAGGCTTTTAAAATGATCATGTTTAAACATACAACAGACAAGAACACATGGTTTGAGGCAATTCTTACTAAGTCCATTTATTTTCCTCCCATGTGAAATTGTCGCATTAGATATAACATACTCTCCTACCTTAACATGATATTCACACAAGGTGCAATTTGTTCCCATGTGTATGATGTAATTTTGATTAGAAGGGGTGTCCAGGATGGGCAAAGATGAAGGCGCAGCCTTGATGCTGCGACTGCTGCTGATGTTATAACTGATGGAGGAAACCCCAGGAAAGAATGATCTGAATGGGAGAACAGCAGAAATCATTAGTTCACAAAACAATATGTTTACCCCATGCAGGTTAGTTTATTTTGTTTAAATCACCATGTCAAATATAAAATAAAAACGAGCCAATTTCTTTAAATACACCTGGACGTACAGAGGCACTGTGAGAGCACTGGGTAGTCATTAGTGGTGGATCCAAACCTTGAGCCAGAGGGGGGGGGGGGGGGGGGGGTGATTTACTTGCCCTGCTGGCTTTTCTCCCTTCTGTCATTTCTTTTTTTACCCAAAATATAGGGGGCAGGGGGGGGGGGGGCAGTTCCCCAGGGCCCCTCCCCTAGAACCATCACTGGTCATTGCTTTAAGCTTTAGATAGAAACTTGCAGTTACGATGACATCATCTTACTACGTTATATGACATCATCTTACTATGTTTCTGTATGTACTAGAATTTTGCATTTTCATATCTCACCTTGTAAAGCTATCTCCAGGAAATAATGAACATATTTCCTGGTATAAGCCATTGGTTTAGTACAGTCATCAAGACTCCGTCCCGATTGGCAGTCCTGAAGTGAAATTGCATGTATCAAGTAATACTCCATGAAGTGCACAGGTGTAGGCAAGTCTAAATTCCACGAGAAAAAGTTGAGTAGAAGGAGTTCCATTTGATTGAATTCTGCTGTACTGAACAGATTATGGACATAGCCATTCAACGTTGATATGGTAGGAATTTTTTCTTCGTTTTCTTCAAACTTAGCTGAAACAAAAGACAAAAGTGTTGTCAACATTTTCACGTACATTTCCTGGACTGAAAAGATCATCTAAAAACTTGGAACCTTAAGGTAAAAAAAAAATTGTTAAGTGATCTTATGTTCAGATGGTGCTTTCCCTCAAATGTAAGCAGTAATTCTTGCCATGAAAAGAAGCACATCGAGGAAAAAGGAAGGTTTAGTTCGAACCAACATACCAGCGTATTAATGACGACACATTTTCGCACCTTTAATTCTTAAAGAAAGCAAAGTGTTAATTGCGATTACCAGTCGGGAAAACAATTTTAACTCCCTCATGTAATCCCTTTGGAGCACAAAGGTCAACAAAGAAATATCTGATCCTCTTGTGACCTCTTGTATGTAAACGAATGAAGTTAAAACGGGAAAGTAGCAATTTAGTCCAATCTAGCGAGAAAGGTGAACCAATCAAAAGACCAGAGGCATTGAATTGGTTTACTTATAAATTCCTTTGTGTTCTTTATTTTTAATTCAACACAGAGGGACTGGAAAACCAAGGAAGTCATGTCTTACAATTTGCCTAAAGAATTGCAAGTCAATCTTAATGTTATCTTAATGAGATCTTAAACTTCTTTAATGGTTAACATTACTTTAGCTCATATTTACCTGCCAGCAGCAAACAAGTTAACGCGACGAGATAAAGTTGGCGTTCGTCGATATCAAACTTGTCCATAAAAAAGTCCATGTAATAAACAGCTAAATGAAGCACTCCATGAGAACTTTTTATCTTCTCAGAGAAGACAGCGAGCCAGTCTACGAGAAAACGCCTGAGCTTCAACTGAGGTGAAGACGAAGTGAAAGGTGGCAATCTCGTTTCCTTTTCACGAAGAACGTCGTGGATTTCTAGTGCGAGTTGCGATTTCCACCACTCATTTTCCACCATCATCCTTTCTGAAATGCTTCAAAGAAGGCTATAAGCGAAACGTGATCCCTATATTTTACGTTAAAGGCTTTACTAAAACGGCGAACATTTCGTCAAAGACTGGAGGGAAACGTTTCGAGTTCGAGCTGGATGTACAATGATGCAACGCGCGAGATATATTATTTGACTTTCCCGGGAAATTTTTCTAAATGCCAAATTTGGAAGAAACGTGCCAAGTACAAGAAGTACTGGTAACGAAGAGCTCCTAATAAGGAGCGACCCAGAATTCCCTGGGTATATATAACGAAGTTCGAAACCGTGAGGGTGTGCATTCGATCGAATCGATCAGCTTTGAGTTCTTTTCGTGAGTGTTTTGCAGGAACAAAATGAATAACATCGTCCGTATCCAGCCAATGCAGTATATTCACCTCTTAGATCTGGTAGGTACGCTCATGAGTAAATTTAGCCTTTGGGTAGGGTGAGTTTGAAGTGAGCTCTGCAAATCTATCTGCACTGCGCGCTGATTGTTGACAGAAGTTTCGATTCGTTTCCGAAAGGGTTCAAGTTGATGTGCTGTTTTGCAAAATAACTTCATGCAGTAATTTTTTAAAGTCTGCTGGTCAGCCAGTTTTTGCAGCAACAGAGCAATCCCAAATAATACGGCTGTGTTTGGAATCGTGTGCGTTTGTTTTCCGAAGTTGTCGGATTTGTTTTTCTTGGGTTATTAAAATTGTTCGTGTTTGTCACGAGAATATATAGGTGATCAGGGCTCAAAATAATCACAGTGCAGAAACTGAACGTGATATTTTATTAATGATATTTTCCAGAGAATCTTGGAATATTTTTTCCTGTTTTGCGAATGAAAGACCATGAAATTCGATCGATCGGGAAAGTGAAAGGGACTTACATGTACAGTGACGTCAATGGAGTTGCACGTCAGAGCCAACCGGGCATTGTTTAAACAATCAGGGGAAAATACCGAGCTTGCCGCATGAATAACTGCAAAACAGCTCAGAAAGAGAAGCCTCACTGTTACATGTGTTAGACTTTGGTCTTGAATTTTTTTCCTCTTGATAGTGTTTAGGCCTGGGATGGTAGGGTGGGGGCAGTTTTGGTACCCTTAGGGTGTCCAATCTCTAAAGGCCTACAGTGGAAGCTTTTTATGGTACCCTTTAAGGTAATGAGCGGGAAAAAATGACAGGAAATAATGGCTGCTTATCGCTGAGCAAAAAAAATCCGGAAATTTCATTTAGCGTAGAAGCAACCAAAACCAAAACTGGAAACTTTAACCATCATTATTGCATGGGAATTGACATTAACTTAGCTTTCTCTACGTTCAAAGTTGACAGCATGTTCAGTGTTAAGGATCCTGTCCAATTCGATCTCCGATCTTGTGTTGTGTATAAATTTTTGTGTGCAGGATTGTAACTCCTGTTATGTTGGTGAAACTAGCTGATATCTCGTAGCATGTGTTTGTGAGCATCTGAGACAGGAACTCGCATATTTCAACATCTTCAACAAAGACTTTGTTCTAAAACGTGCTTTACCATTTTGGATTCTGCACCTAATAGTATACCTGGCACAAAATATGATCGATGAAAAGTGTAGAGTTTTTTGGCTCCTGTACCACCTCTACGGGTTGTTCTATGAAATGCATAGAGTATTTTCTACACAAAAAATTATCAATAAAAAGCGTAGAGTTTTTCGGCTCCTCTACGACCTCTACGGGTTGCTGTAGCGTATAGTGGAGTATAGACTTAGCAAAGTAGACCTACCCCTCTACACATCTACCCCTCTACGCCTCTACACCTCTACACCTCTACGCTTCTACGCCTCTACACCTCTACGCTTCTACACCTCTACATCTCTACACCTCTACACCTCGACGCTTCTACACCTCTACCCCTCTACGCCTCTACACCTCTACGCCTCTACACCTCTACGCCTCTACATCTCTACACCTCTACACCTCTACGCCTCTACACCTCTACGCTTCTACACCTCTACATCTCTACACCTCTACACCTCGACGCTTCTACGCCTCTACACCTCTACGTCTCTACACCTCTACGCCTCTACACCTCTCTACACCTCTAGAGGTAGAGGTGTAGAGGCGTAGAGGTGTAGAGGCATAGTGGTGTAGAGGTGTAGAGCTGTAGAGGCATAGAGACGTAGAGACATAGAGGTGTAGAGGGTTAGAGGCTTAGAAGTTTAGAGGCGCAAAGGTGTAGTGGCGTAGAGGTATAGAGGTGTAGAGGAGCGTAAAGGAGCGTAGAGTAGAGTAGCACAAAGTAGCATAGAGTAGAGTATCATTGAATAGAGTAGACTAGCGTAGAACAGGAGTAAGACTCTCTATTGGGCTTGACAATGCTCTAAGGCTTCTTTACTTACAGAGTTAAGAAGGAAGTGTAATATGGAGAGAGGCTGTGCTATATGGAGGGTGTACAGGTGTTAGAGGCTCACAAACTCTACGTTTTTCTTTGATCATATTTTGGGACATGTTTGTCTAATAGAGTACAACTTATTTTAAAGGAAGCAGCACATATACCCTGGGAAAAACCTGCATTGAATAAGCAGCTAAAACACACTGAGCTCCATCTTTTATTCTTACTATTTTCTTTTGGCTTTGGTATATTTTTTACTTACATCAGTTTGTATTTCTCTGCAATGAAAAATAATTCTTTTTAATGAATACACCATTTTGATATAATTTTCCTTGCTTAATTATGTACATTTTCATTTATTCTATTTATTTTTTTTAAATCACCCTATCAACTGTAATTTCTCATGCATTTTAACAACTTATGTTATTTTAAATCGTATAACGTCATAATTTGCTGTAATCAATTTAAATTCAGGTTAACAATTAACAATAAATTGTAACAACTGACACTGATTGCAGGACAATCAAAACATGTCTTGTTCAAATCTCAAAATGCTTTTACATTTTTTAAAAATACTTTCATTTCTGCTGTTATCAAGATCAAATAGCATAGTAACTTTCTGGAACATCTGTTCCAATTGTGGACTTCCTCCAGAGGTAGTCCTCTTTTTCTGTTCAGAATGGAACAACGAAAATTTTCTTGCCATTTGGTAAACTTCCAGTTTCCATTCTCTCGTCAGCCCGAAACAATATTGAGAAATCAAATTGCAAGTGGTTCATGTAAGGGCCATCTCAATTGGTTGGTTTGCTGATTTTGGAGAAACCCTTCCCATTATTGGAGGGTCATCCCAACCGGTCCATTCGAAGAAATTGTAAGCACCCAATATGTTGTTTTAGAATTGGTGCTATATAAGGGTGAAAAATTTCGAGCAACACCCACAAAACAGGCTTTTGGTACCTTTTAGGGGTTCTTTTCAGATTTTTCCGTCAGCACCTCCATCCCTTTGCTATGAGAGTCCTCCCTCCTCCAGGCCACAGTACCATGAGTGTCAATGGTCGGTCCCTCTTCCTTTTCCCCTGAGGGTTCCAGGTGAGGGCTTGCCTTGTGATGTTAGATGAAGGGTGTGGCCAATCCACTTCCAGCGTCTTTGAAAGATGTCAACTTCAAAGCAGTCAGCTGGTTGTAAATATGTTCTCTTTAGAACATCTTGACATATCTAACCTATATAAACAAATTAATAGGGGAAATTCTATTTGGATCATAATTTCTGATAAATTATATGCCAATAATTTTAAGTAACAGATATTTAAGAATAAGATCTGGAAATTTAGTATTTATGAGTGCATACATGTACTTTACTCTTCTTAGAATACCAATGTGACTGTATTAGAGGTTGGACCCAAGAGTTTGATTCTTCAAGACAATCATAAGTTAGTACAAGGTCCTTTGCCATTTGTCGTTATTCCACCAGGTCACTACTGTGTCATAGAGAACCCTGTCAAGTAAGTATACATAACAACTTCAGTTCTGTCATCTGGAAAAGGATGTATGATTATTGATATCATTTTTCTTGCTATGACTTTATCATTGCCCTGTTAAATGTTTTAGACAGCCTTGTGAACCAGGAAAGCAGTGTCATCTGAATCATGGCCACAGAGAAATGCGATTTTTTAAGGTGAATAAATATTATTGCAGCTTCATGACCTTACACTCGTTTGTGCTAAGTTGAACATGCAAACAAGTATTATTATTTATTTCATTGTTATCATCTTCATCATTATCGTTTGTTTACAACATTGTAACAGACAATGATTCTGAAGTGTCTTCAGTTCTTTTTTTGAAAATACTCAGAAAAGGTTAATTTTTGCCATTCAGGAACCATTTCCTCTGTATCCTGGAGAAGCCATTGAAGGGGCAAGAAAATTAGTAGGTACATGTATATTAAGTATAATTCAGTTTTAAAATATTGATTTGTCCGTCAAGTTTTGGCACTTGTTGATACTTAGTGAGTCAATGGACAAAAGTCAGTCAAACTTATTGTATATAAATTATGTTCACTACCCTCTGATAAAAGAAATTTCAACCAACTGAAGGCTAATTAATCAACTTAATTTTAACTTTACTGAATTAAATAAGACTGGAAGGAAATATCACCAATTTGTAGGCATTAAGCTACATCGACTGACCAAATGCAATTTTGAATTTTATATGATATAGATTGTATTAGGTGCTAGACCCTGCGTGCACTCTAGCCTGATTGGTCAAAAACCCATGTTTTATCAGAGTATAAACAAAGAAACATGTATTTTATTGTTTTTGCCACATTACCTCTATAACATAAAGCAAATAAAGAAGCCTAGTAAGCTGTCTATTACACTTATAACACGCTCTGGACATTTGAGAACACTAAGAAGTGTAGAAAACACTCGCCTGCGACTCTTGTTTTCAAGATTTCCTTTGTGTTCTCAAGTGCCTGTCATGTTTCATCACAGTGTAATACATGTTTTACTAGGCTTCTTTATTTGTTAAATAAATAAAATATTAATTAAGATGCTTTGTTTTGTTGCTATGTAGGAGATAAATCTGGAATCAAGCCTCTCCCAGTTCTCAAACCAAATGAAGGCCTTCAATTGATGGCTATCGTGGATCACATGGATGGTGATGAGGAGCGTAAAAGTGGGGACCTGTGGCAGCTAGAAGGACCTCTTACTTACAAACCAACACCATATACTGTATGTCAGTTCTTTGCAAACAATAGCACTGTCATTGGCCTTGTTCTTTGAACTTTATATTCAAAACCCTCAACCCACCAATACTTCGATGTGCAATTTTTTGGCAGGAAATAAGACAGAGAGTGGCACCACGTATTATAAAATATGGACAAGCACTACGACTCAAGGCAAATCAGGACTTCATGGACAAGACAGGAAGGTAGGTTTGGTATAAGCACTAAGTGAAGTTAACTATTACACAGTCACACAACACACATGAGAGTTTCAGTTTAATTTTTTTAGCACCATCTCTCATTGTATTGTATATCACATCCATTGAAAATTATGTCAGAGTAGATTATTTTGAGGTAGCTATTTTTTCTTCTCCTTGTCTCCTTAGGAAACGTGTGACATCTGAACAGTGGTTGATAAGGGACCTGGGAGCTTATTTGCCAGGAGTCTGTGAAGAGGTTTGTAATCAATCCAGCATAGTGTTTTGAGATGAAATCAGTAAATTCATTCTGTAAGCAAGGCATCATTGACTAGTAAATAACATGTTGCATTCTCTTGCAGGTTGTAGGCATTGAATATGCTCACACATTAACAGAGACTACAGCCTTACACATGAGAGCCAAACAGACCTGCACTGACGCACTTGGAAAGAAGCGGTGAGCTCAAAATTAATGGTCATTCTCTTTACAGACAGTGATACCATAGGTGTTACATGTCATCAAAACTATTATTGCCCCCGCAGGGTTTTGGCCCAGAGGCCAAAACCCGAGGAGGCACCCTAGGATCCCCCGCATGTATACATATAAGGAATTTCAAAAATGTAAAGATGTAAGTAAGTAAGTAAATTGTAGTATGCAAAAAAAAATCTCGATTTGATCAAACTAGGCGCGCACGGTGGTCTCGGGTAATATTTCAGCAATTGCGCAAGGTGCTGTCGGATAGTCGGGTACAAAATGTAGATGTCATTTTGCAACCACGAGGTCTTCAAGCAGCGCTTTAACGTCTTGCGAGTAGGAGGTTGCGTTTCGTCGTCTTCTAACAACATTTCGAGTTCTTTCAGCAGTGTTTAAAGATCTTGCAACCAACGAGTTCGCATGTCGCTATCACCTAGCCGCATTTCAACCACGAGTTCGCGTTTTGTCGTCTTCTAGCAGCGTGTCAAGGTTTTGCAACCACGAAGTCGCGTCACGCCATCTTTAGGCCCGGTTTACACGTCGCATTTTACATGTGCCGAATCGAATTGCCAAATTAAGCGCATGTAAAATTAAATGCGACATATTTCAATTCGATGCAAGTCAGTCGAATATCCGACTGATCCAGTCAAATATACGACTGAAGTTCGACAGTTGATTTCAACGTCGTAATTTACATGTGCCAAATCGAATTCAAATTATGTTAAATAATTTGTTTGCTCGAATGGGAATTTAAAACACCTCGCTAGCTCTCACCAATTTCATTCGGCAAAAAAATGCGACGTTTAAATTAAATCAGCAGAACGTATTCATTCGAGTCGACTAAAATTAGTATTTGATTCGGTGCATGTAAAATGCGACGTTTACTTAGCAGCCTTTGATAGGGTGATGATTATTTTGTAGTTCAGTGATTTATTTGAATTCAAAAGCATTCACAGCACTGAATAAAATTATTCGGTACAAAATTTGATTTGTTAGACACAAATCAGCAACGGGGTCGACAGACTCGATCCAACAGATTAGAAAGATGATTGATAGACTGGATCCATCAAATCGGAAAGATAATGTCAGAACAGAATCCCAACTCAGAGTTGCATTGATATTGTCAGAAAGAGATACGGAGTTTGTTAGATCAATTTCCATTTGAATGTGTTGCTGTCGAAGATAAACAAGTAGGTGGTTACAGTTCGAAGAGGGCACTGTATGAATCCACAAGTAGGTGGTTACAGTTCGAAGAGGGCACTTTATGAATTCTGTTTTCGTTAACCCTGGTATTTATTCATGTGCTGTTGATGCTTATTTGGAAATCTCTACGCATTTGTTTCTTCCATATTTATCAAATCTACGTCCTAGGAATGAGTTTGCAGACCTGCTTTTCAATGTTTGCTCACATTATATCTCTTCGAGAGAATATTGTTCATTATTGAGCGAAATTAGGAAGGGTTTGGTCATACATAATAGATCTTTGTAGTTCATTTGCGGCTAGGGATTCATTAATGCCTGTTTTAGCCAGATATTTGAGAACAGAACATTTGGTTATCGCAATGAAGAGGAAGAGAGCCTTTTCATGACGCTAAGAACATTTGATTCTTTTTGTCACTCATGCTCGAGATCTGTGAATTTGCCAGCAGTTATCTTTTGACAGTAGTGACAGCATATGGATTAAATCAGTTGGGTTTAGATAACAATATGTGGCCTATTTTTGTAACTCAATGCACACAAATCCAGGAAGGTTAAATTGCACCAATTGCGATATTCAAACTTCTAAGCCTGTTTACACAGAATATTTTCTTTACAATAAAATAAACAAATTTCTTAACACACAATACGTTGCTGTTTCACAAATAAAATGACAAAAAAATGTATGGCTGTAATAGATTTAATTGCCATTTACAGAAAAATATGTTTACCAGTCATGGATGTTAACTTCAATAAATATTCAAACGTTTCTTTTTTAACAGTCGTATGCACAGTATTTATATTCAGTAAAAACCATTTACAGGCCGGTGTTAAACAGATCTTCGAAAGCGGGGGCAGCTCTAGTGAAAACTATTACTAGTTTTATATTTTCTGTGATATATCTTTTAGAAATGCAGGAGATGAGTGGCTTGTCACCTTTGAAGACACAGAGATGTACATACCAGAGGTTTCTGAGGTTAGTTTTATCTAAGGCCACTAAGTTCATTTTACATGCTAATTGGAAGTGATTAAACTTGTTTGTCATATAATTTAATCAACAGCAAGTTGTTGCTGAAGTCACTCAGACGGTACTGTCTCGTCAGGAATACTGTATTGTCACTGACCCTATAGACAGCAAAGGTCGTAATCAGCTGGGCAAGAAAGAACTTAGGAGAGGAGTCAGTTCTTTTTTCTTGCATCCAGGCAAGTGTTTAAGAGAGCTACATTTACCCATGGTTTCTGCAACTTGGAAACTTAAGCCTGAAGTTTTCAAGTTTGTAATTTGTAGAGTGTCAGTCTTGATCCTTAACCATTTTTGTTTCGGATCAATATTAGTATCTGGGCAACTGCATAACTACCCCTCCCCTAACCCAACAGTAACACTAACATGTTGGGTTAGGGGAGGGGTAGGTGCGCAGTTGCCCAGATACTGATATTGATCCCTTGTTTCTTAAGTTATTTGGTTATTATGATCTCTTTTGTTGTTTTTTTTTTATCTTTACTATAATAATTACTTTCAGGTTTCCCTCAATCTAAAAGTAATTTTGAATGCAGCCAAAATATAAACTCACTAAAATGTTTCGAGGCTAATAGAGAAATTAACAGTTGAGCACTAAGGCACCATGCATGATAGCTACGCACTTGACAGTCGTGATGATAGTGTTAATCATTAGGCAAGGGAGCATGTTACAAATTTCTAGTCATAAATTGATATAATGGTTCTTTACATCTATCGTACTTCCAGGGGAGGATTTAGAAGGTGGCATACTAAAGTCATATATTCTAGAAGCAGATGAAGCCCTGGTCCTGTCAGCAGTCGATCATTTTGATGACAGCTCTATCAAGAGTATGTAAACCTTGGAAGACAATGTTTATTGGTTTTAAAGAATATAATATTGATTATATGTTCCCTTGGTCAAGTCATCTTTTATTCTCAATAGTTAGTTCTTAATTTAAAATGGACATGCAATATACTATCAATTTTCTCTTGCCATAGAGAAGTGTCATCGTTCACCTGGTGATCGCTGGATGATCTTTGGACCAGTTGAGTACATTCCACCGATAGAAGTCACTGTTAAATCTAGAAGGTTTGATTTACTGCCTTTCTATGAATAGTTTAGGACCTGCAAGATGGAAAGATGTTTTTTTAAAAAAAAAAAATCATTTTTGTTTTCAGTTGAATTAATGTTTGTATTCGTTAAATTTAATGTAACTTATTAAAAGACGTTTCTGAATATGGTTGTTAAAAAGAAATAATTTTTTGTTAGATTTTTGAAGTGGTAAATAAACCTGAAGTAATAAAATCCCTTTTGCTAAGTTTTAATGAATTGATGTCCTGAATTTTTATCAAGAATTTAGAAAATCTGGTGTAGTCCTACCATTTTTGAAATGTCCTTTTATAAACTTGAGAAAGTATCTTGAGTTCACAAATGGTACAATTTTCTAACTGATGGTTTATTTAAAAAACATCATTTTTGGCACAATGATGTAATATGATTAAATCTTCAGGAGAGCAATACCCCTTTGTGAAAATGATGGAATTTATGTCAGGGACACTCAAAGTGGTGCTGTGAGTATCCAAAAGTATGTTGATCATCAAGAATGTTCTTCACATGACAACTTTGTAGATCCCCAACAGATATTGCGTCTTTGTTGTTTGTTTTAGGTACGTGCAGTGATGGGGCCTCAGTCTTATCTACTGAGGGCTTATGAAGAACTGTGGGAAAAGGAGCTTACTGATGATGTGGAAAATATTCTCAAGTTAGTCTTGATTGTTTATTGTAGCTGTATTACTTGTCTTTTGTAATGCTGCCTGATTGACTGACTAACTGACTGACTGACTGCCTACCTGACTGACTGGCTGACCGACTGCCTGATTGACTTCCTTTCTGCCTGGCTGACTGACTGACTGACCTACGGACTGCTTGATTGATTAACTGGCCTACGAACTGCTTGAGTGGCTTAGTGACTGACTGTCTGACCCATGGACTGCTTGATTCACTGACTGACTGACTTACTGCCTGTTTGTCTGACTGACATCTGAGAGAGACATAACTGAGCTGAAATGTAATTTAGTCTTGGAATGCCATTAAAAAAATTGTTGTCATGAAAACCAAGTAAAAAGTATATTTTAGTAGTAAATAATATTATGTAGTTACATTAAGCTACATAAATCTTGCTAGTATTTGGAATCTTCATTTGTTGTGCTCAGGAACGGTGGAGGAATTGGCAGTGGAGACATACGGAAAATGGCATACTTTGAATCATCGATTGATCCTTCAGTCACAAGAGAACAGGTATCTGATTAAATGAGCCTCTTTCACCTAACCTGTGAAAACATCTTTAGATTAAAAACAATTTGTCGCATCCAAAAAGGTGTTCCCTTATCCCTGATAAGTAACTGCTGCTGCAAATATTATTTTATCATATTTTTGGGGGGCAACACATCACTAATAATGATATTATTACCTATATATTTTTTTGTTTATGTTAATTGCATTAGGGCCGAGACAAGACAAGAGTGATTGTGTACCGTTGCCCTGGAAACACTGCTGTGCAGGTAACCTGCCTTGTGATATCCATAGCAATGTCAGTGGATCGTTAATCAAATACTTGTGATTGGCATTAGTGTTAACGAATAGCTAGTGTTACTAGTTATCGGTTATTTAAAATCTCATTAACATGTAGTTGAGGTCTGTCTGTTTAATAGTAATGTTTGTGCTCTACAGGTTTATGATTACTTAAGGAAGACTGCCAGGGTGATTTTTGGACCAGATCTTGTAAGTGAACAACTGCATGTCCTTTGGAAACATTTGGGTTTTTGCTTGTGTTAGCTGTGCATGTTTAAAAGTAGACTTAAATATGTTCATTCATACTTTCTCAAACTTAGTGAAACCCTCAAATATGAAGCAAGACTACACTATTTTATTGTCTACATCATTTTTGGGTTGGAAATGAGAGCAACAAAGAATACGTAGAACTTACTCAGAAAAGAACACATTGAATATGGTATCTTGGGGCTAAAAGAGTACAGCTTCTTGATAGTTCTACAGAAGTTGATTAATTTAGTGATTGTGTATCTTGTTATATTCAAGGTTGTGCTTGGACCACATGAGAACTTCAATGTACTCAGTTTGAGTGGTGAGTGAAATAAATGTCTTTTCAGGTGTTCTTCAGGTAATGTGATAGAGAGGACTGTGTGATGACAGATAGGTGTTGTGTGATGACATAAATAACTTAAGGTGTAAAACAAACATGATTTGGTGTACTGTGACAGATGAGTACTCATTGTCCGATAAGGATTATAGTGTGCGTCCTTCATCCTGTCATTACTAAGATACCATGCCATAACATTACTTACTAAAAGCAAAGTCTCTAATTGGACTCAAGAAGGTGATTTTTAAATGAAAAAGTCATCAGTAAGAAACAAAATCAGAATTACTTAAAGCCCTGTGTGCCATGCTTGGTCATTTTTTTTTTAATTTCAATTGACAAACATCTCAGTCAGTCTTTTATTTTGTACGTCAGCTGGGAAACCAAAGAAACCACATGCTTTGAAAACAATATGTCTGATGCTTGGACCAGATTTTATCACAGATATTATAGAGGTAGGTATGTCTTATAAATGCTGTCAGTATTTTCTCTTAAATCTTGGTTGTAAACCACTGAGTAGATGTTTGCCAGGCCCAGGTTGTTTAAAAGGTGGATAACACTATCCACTTGATGGATAGCATGGTTTGTTTTGTTAACACATATCCACTAGGTAGTGTTATCCACCACAGTCTTTCAAACAATTGGGGCCAGGAGGTTGCAAAACCTGTCATAGTCAAGTAAAGATTAACTGATTGAAGAGTTAGGATCGAGTATGAGTCAAGGTTTGGGGCCTAGAGTATTCATGTGAGAGCTCATTTGATGAGTGAGAGAGGAGGCTTGCTAATTTTGGAAAATCCCGTGCTGCAAGAGTTACTGTGTGTTATTAAGGTCGCCACACACTAGGGGACTTGTCGCAGGGACTTGTCACAGGGACTTGCTTTGGGGCCCAGCCCCCTAGTGTGTGCTCGTCTTTTGCATCAAAATTCTAGTCGCAGGGACCACATTTTTGGCCCCTGCAACTAGTCCCACAAATTAAGCTGGTTTGATTTCTGGGACTAGTCGCAGTGACCAATAGTCTCACAAATTGGTCAATTTTCTAGTGTGTACACACAAAGGGGTAGGTCTCTGCAACAAGTACCTGCGACTAGTCCCCTAGTGTGTGCCTAGCTTTATGCAACTGTACATCATGCTATGCTTTGCAAATACACCATGACAAAAAAATATTTTGACTCTAAGGAGAATATGTGCTTTCGAATAAGTGCTTACATTTTCTCTGCACTGTGGAGTGGTGGCAAGTAGTCACTGTACGTCAGCTACCAACTATTTTTGCTTGGAGTTAGAATGTTGAGGAACAGAATTGCCATCACCATCATGTTTCATCTGTCAAGTTCTGCTTGCAATCACTTGAACAGGTCACAAGTTACAATTATAACTAGATGAAAATTTGCAGTGGCGGGTCCAGACCTTGAGCTAAGGAGTGGCTGGGGGGCAGATCTGATTTACTTGCCCTACTGGCTTTTCTCCCCTCTGTCATTTCTTCTTTTTTACCCAAAATAAGGGGGGGCAGGGCCCCCGGGCCCCTCCCCTAGATCCACCACTGATTTTTATCATCTTGTATGTGGAAACTTGTACATTTTGCTCTAGGTGGAGACGTCTGACCACGCCCGACTGAAAATCAAGATTGCAATGAACAACGTCTTTGAGGTCAGCCTTGTATCTTGTAGACTCTTGACATATTTTTTATTCCATAGATATAAATGTTTTAATGTATTTGGTATCATGTACTCTGGTTAATTCTGGTTGCAAGTAACTGTCTACCAAAGCACAGCATATGTTTTAACAAAAGACAGACCATTTCCCAAAGGAACTAATTTTTATTCTGCATGTTTCTGTTACTTAAAGGGGCTCAGTCACGTTTGAAAAGCTTAGCAAAACTTTTCAAATTCGTTGTTTGCAATCCGCGTCAATCTTCTCCATCCTTAACCATCCTTGTTCCTTTATGGTTTATTATCGTCTCTTTGATGTTTTTCTATCTTTACAAAGTGTTATTTTTAGGTTTCCTTCAATTTAACGGTTATTTTTTTCGATGTTCAAAGCAACTCAAGATGCCGTGACTGAGCCCCTTTAATGATATTTTCAGGTTGAAAGAGGAGATCATGAATCAGAGCAAGCAATATTTTCTGTTCCTGATTACACTGGAAATGCCTGCAAGAGTGTTGGTATGATACTTCATGTAAAACAATCTCATGTGTCACTAATCAGCTTCAAATTTCTTCTGGTTGGTTGCATTTGGCTAATTACTATTTTTATTTCATTGAAAAAAGCTTTGCAAGAGGCCAGTGTGCGTATTTCCTTGGATAATTGACCTGGATGATATTTTGAGTTTAAAGTGTGGCATTTGTTGCTTGTAGTTACGCGAAAATACTGAAATGTAATATGTTTTAACAACTATAATCAAATTTTGAGTTATCAAGTAAAAGTACCAACTGTGCTTCTGTTCATCGTTATGTGCTTTTTTAAGGAAGTCTATTCACTCTGGATTACTCTGAAGAAGGGTAGCTCGTGTCTGCTTACTTGAAGTGCTGTTCTTTTCATATTTTTAGCGAGCCGGATACGCGGTAAGGTAGCACAAGTTCCATTTGATGAATTTCATCGTTACTCCACCTCCATTATCAAGAAGGCTGTGTTTGGTGTGGACAAGGATGGGAAGGTTAAGCAACGGCTTAGATTTGATGCAAACCAATTGGTAGGGAAAGCAGTTTTTTCCTCGGTAGTTTCTGTAATTTCCTAGAGTTTTCTGTGAAACGGTTGGGGTGATATCTTTAACCCAGAGGGAAACTTGATAAAACAACAAGTCAGTTTTGTTGTAAGGGGAACTTGAAATTTTGTATGAACTTGAGTCTCAGGCGCAGTGAAACACTTGTTTTGTAGACGCGATTGACATGCAAACTAACTGGTCAAATAATTACTTTGCAAAGTCACTTCTAAGAGCCTCGCAAACACGAGGAACCTTTGTAACTGAAACATTGTTTCCGGGCCGTTTTTTTCCCGTTTCCGCTCTGCCACGAGGCATTTGTTGCGGAAGCAGATTTCTTTCGTAGAGGCTAAAAACTGTTTCTGATTTTACTTATCAGAACAATTTTGCTTCCGTAGCAAACGCTTCCGCATTTGTCCGCCTGGGAAAAAAATGGGAAGGAATGTTTTTGATGATACAATCGTGAATAAACAAGGAAGTTATGTTGCAGAGAACGTGTTGCGGAAACAAAGTTTGCTTCTCGAAAACAAAAGAATGTTTTTGCCTCGGGTCAAACTATGGCCTTTCGGTTGTACCAGTTTAGCCAATCGCATGGATTCAAAATATCAGGGAGCTTAAGCAACGACCGGACGACGGCGACACCTAAGACGACACGTGGTCAAAAATGAACTTATATTGTACCAACGAAATATGAAGTTGTCCACAATTCTTTGCCATCCTCTGCAAAACAAGCACGTGAAATGACTATTAGTTCTACGTGGTCTGAGGAGCGCGAACGACGACGGCTAATTTTTCCTATTTCCATTTGGAATTAAACGCTGTCATTGAATATTTAACCTGAGCACGTTTTTGGAGCCGTTGGTTTACTGAACAAATCTAGACGGTAGGGAATTTCGCTGGTAAAATATAAATTCGTTTTTTGCTAGGCTTCGTGCTCATCGTCGTTACCTAAGCTCCCAAAAAACAATTGCATTGCGCATCCTTTCTGCACATAATTTATGGCGTCATTTAGCGCGCCCGCGTGCACGCGCATATTGAAAACATGGCGGATTTGCCTTGATATTGAGCGCTGTCAGTTGGAAAATGGCTATAGCTCACCAACGAGCACGGGCACCCAAACTTTTTTTTCAGTCATTCTAATCAACTTGTCATAAACTTTGCTTGAGGAAAGACTGATCTGATTCCTATTGCTGAAAATTGAATAAATAACGAAAAAAGCGAGTAAACTGTGGTCTTTTCTATTTTGCCCTATGGTAACCATGTCAAAAAGTTTGGTTGAAATTTTAATCAAGGATGCAGCTTTCTGTCTAAATCAAATTTAAAAAGTTTATTTGTGTCCAACACAATGTATTGACTCCAGTTTAATGCGTGCTGTCGTGAGTCTCGGTCACAAAAATTTACAATTATTACTGGGAATGCGTTCTTGTTATAAGCATTAAATAATGCCAAAATGGGTCATTTTCAATGCCCCAGTGCTCCTTAATGAGCATGGGCACCCCCCTTTTTTATTTCAAAATTGAAGTTCTCATATGCTAAATATTCAGTGGGCGAAGTTTGAAGGAAAATCTATTGTCAGTTTTATTTCAGGGGAATTACCTTAAGCACGCACGTTTTTGAGACACGGACGGCAACCGGAAGTGAGCTATTTTCACTTTTAACTTGCCCTCGCACCACCGCATTCACATTGCTAAGAATCTTTTCTCCATTAGAGATGAGTAGCATAAAAATCAGGGAAATAATACGGTCCTAGCGTCCAAAATGTTCTCTTCCGGTTGCCGTCCGCGTCTCAAAAACGCGCGTGCTTAAGCTCCCTAATATTGACAAGTTTCCACGGAGCTCGTGTCATTAAAATGTTTCCTAGCAACGGTTGGTGTAGCACGTGCGGCACGTGCAGCACATGCAGCTATTGTAGAGGAAATGGATGAACGACGAGGTTGAGCAGGTCATAGTAAGTGAAAGTTGGAGATAAGAACTGGCGTTTGCGAGCTGTGAAATCCATGCTTATATACGATAAAGAGTGGGCGATTGATATTTGGGAATTTAAGTTTAATGTTTCTACTTCGATGTTCTTTTTTAGGTTGTAACTAATGTGGATATCCAGAGTATTGAACCTGTGGACCTACACATGAGTGAAAGTCTCAGTAAATCTGTTCAAATGGCAATTGAGATTTCTACCAAGTAAGGTGACCCTAGTTCTACACGTGAAAGTACTTGTTATTGCTATAAAAAAGATCGTTGTAAAGTTCCGCAGGAGACACACGCACAAAAGACTGGAGATAACTTGCAATGAGGGCAGTCAGAGGTTTGGGAGACGGTGTGTGTGTGTGTGTGTGTGTGTGTGTGTGTGTGTGTGTGTGTGTGTGTGGGAGGGGGATCCGTGGCCACTTCATAGCACGGCAATTAGGCCTCTTTACCACTAAGCTATTTCTGAAAGTACTTCACAAAGGTCCACACTGAATCGATAATGCTTGATAGGAAGACCAGCTTGGTCCAGCTCACGTACTTAACACTCCATTTTATGTTTGTAGCTAATTTTATGTGTGCATTTAAGCGGTGTGTTTTCAGTGAGTACGCGAGAGATTTAGCTAACTATATGTACAACGTCAAGAGTAGTGAGTGCTTGACAATCTGTAAATCCCCCAACCTGTATAGTTCTGCTCGGTAGACTAAGAGGTAGTATTAAACAAATTCAAGGATGTTTAGCGCGAAGTCCGTGCCAAGTATAAAAGATCGTTTCCCGTCATTGACTGTATATGTAGCGAGGTATTTATGTTGTGAGCTAACGTCTAATGTTGATTGATTTATTACGTCAGGTCCATTGAGCGAGCGGCAGAACACGAAGCAAAGAGAACGGAGCAAATGGCTAAAGGAATGTTAGAAAGACAGAAACTCACTAACGAGAAGGTTACTATACCTGTATACTGCCCAACAATTTGAATCAGTGAATAATAAGACAAAAACAAAACCAAACTTATTATCTAAATGGCTGTCGTATTCGAAATACCTCTTACTAACCGAGTTCGAGGTCCGTACCGTAAGTTACGGACCGAGTTTTTTCCTCTTCGATTTATGGCCAAGCGCGAAGCGCCTTGGTGAAAAAACGAGGATCCGTAACTTAAGGTACGGACCGAGAGGACGAGGTTAGTAAGATATTTATTATATCTCTATTGTGTGTCTGAAGGGTTCAGAAACGATTTCCATTCATGAGGAACGGCTTCAAATTTCTGAAGCAGGTCGAAACCAAAACGAATCAATTTGAAATCGTTTTTAAGTCGTTACACGCTTTAGTGCACAATTTAGAGTAAAAGAAAGTTTTAAACTTTTTTTGCTATATAAGTTGAGAAAATTTGGCGATAAATCACGCAACAGTTTGGCAACAAAAAAACTTTAAGTTTTAGCGGTCCGTGCAGGAAAGTACGGGCCACTAAATTGACCAATCACAGCGCGCGTACTAACTTAGAGATATAATCAGTCGTTTTATTTTGTATGTTTCAACACGGGGTGGGTTAACACAGGTTGAATTTAGGACATGATAGACGGCCGGGGGTGGGGAGGGGAGAACATTTCCCTAAGAAAATTATCCTGCGGGAGAGGATGGAATTACGAGCAATTTTCCAAGTTTATTTGCCTCTCGAAAGTCTAGTGAGTTAGGTAACATGTCTTATTCCTAGGAAGCTGAGAATGCGCGAGTGAAGTTATTTGAACTCAGAGCTGTGACAGCTGCGGTGGAATCTTCTGGACAAACCAAAGCAGAAGCGCGGGTTTGTTACTCAGTTATATTTCACGTGTTGTTTTTCTCATTTTGTATGACCGTTTGTTGATTTTCTCAGTTACTGCTCGTGTCTTTTAGCTGTGTTTATTTCATTTTATTTTAACAGGCTCAAGCTGAACGGTTACTGATTGAAGGCGAAAGCGCTATAGAAGGTAAATTCAGTTAGCCAGTTATATTGTATTCGCTGGTGAAATATAATGATTTTTTACATTTACGTTAACATCATCAAGAGGAGATCAAGACCCGCATAGCTCTTTGGCGCTGATGTCAGGTTTTTCTTCCTTTCAGTTGCAAAGTTGAAAGCGGAAGCTGAGGAGGTTCAACTTTTCGCTGAGTTAGAATCTAAAAGACTGGTAAGTTATAAAAGAAACGCTTTCACGGAGCAACTGCGATACCGGATGAAGTTGAGCGTTACCCAGGATCTAAGTTTCTATTCAAACCATTTGTTAGTTTGTGTACAATTTTTGGTGTTCAACCACTTCATGATGCCAGAATCGGTTTAATAAAGTACCACCTTGCTCTCAAATCTCGCTACCATTTACACCCCTGCAATCGCCCTTTTGAGAGAACTGGTTATTTTCACGTTGGATAACCTATCACCTTCAAGTTTTCTTAAACCGTTCTTCAGAGAAGAGAAAGAGCGAAAAGTGAAATTGAAACTCGATCTTTGATGCTGTGAGAAGTTTAAATGCTGAGTAGAGAGAATGAATCGTTGTTTTACGTGACTGATTTGGCTTTTTTGTATACATGCAGACAGCAGGGTTTGACAAAACATCCACTTGAGGTTACAGAGATAGTGAGCGTCGAGCCATCTCCTACAAGTCAAGGCGCCTAGTTAAATATTTATTCGTTTTTGTCAGGGTGATGGGCTCCTGTTTTTGTAAAGCTTTACAAAACCACAGCAGCAGCACTTCGCGCACTTATCATTCACTAATGGACGGGAAGAGTGTTCAGTATCTACATGTTGAACCTCAGAAAATTTTGTGTATCCGTGGACAGCCCGTGTCCGCGTTTATTTTAAGCGATGATGTTTTTGTCAACTTCAGGAAAAAGAAGCCGAACTTGAACATCAGAAAAAACTCAACGAGCTAGAACTGCAGAAGGCCAAGGAGCTGGCAGAAATCGAGGTTTGAAACAAGTGATCAGTATTGTTGTAGTACCAGAGACCATGTGGTGCGTTTTAGGTGATCCTGATTTAACTGTTCTTATTTGTTTGTCTGCTTAGTCAAATAAGTTCACTTCCATGGTAAACTCCGTGAGTTCTGACGCAGTTAAGAAGATTGCTCGCTCTGGTCCCGAGTCACAGGTAAGTTCCAAAAATGTTTCCTTCAATTCTGGAAATATTTCTGATGGAAGTACTCGTTTTATAGGCTGTAAAGTGATTTACCGTCCACTGAGTAAATAATAATGTTGTGCCTGCTTCGCTTTGGCGTCGTCTTTGTTCCATATTTGCGTAGGAAATGGTAACCAATCAAAGTGAACATCATGCTTGTTGGATCAACCAATCGGTGTCACGAGAAGGTCAATCGTGATTTGACCCTTTGCACCAATTTTCCCGCGCTTTTCACGGGTCATAACCTTCTGCTTCGTGCGCTGATTGGCTTAGTATGTGACTCGCGTTTACTGTGATTGGTCAGGAATGATAATCGGAATCTCGGGGTCCAGCTCGGAGTCCTGAAACCTAGATTTCGTGGAAAGTGAAAAAAGTTTGGGTGCTAAAGCGAAACTCTTTTTAAGAAGGTTCTTTGTTAAACTGCATATAATTTTTAAACTCAGAGCACCAAACATATTAAGATACGTTCTCCCTTGGCTGTCTTTCCTCAACAGGCCGGGCTTCTCAAGGCACTGGGAATACAGAATGTACTTATCACTGACGGCTGCACACCTCTTAACTTGTACCAGTCCTCTAGCGGTTTTGCTCAGCCGGGAATGATGAGCTAGAGACTGAAATGTAATCTATTCCACCAACTGTAAAACATTTAGTACAACTTGTAAATCTCGGTGTTCTTGCACTTACTAGCAGGAAAAAAATAATTGTAATAACGAAGCTTGAATTTAGGTAGTATTATACTGTAATTTTATAAGTACGATTACACATTTGAAGCGCCACGGAACTAGTAGAATCTAATCTCAAAAGAGAGTGGCGGAATAAAAGCTGAGTGGAACAGAAGCTGAGAAGAAATAATATCGATTTGCGCGTTTTGCGCTTTAGTCCCTCCGTGTGAACAATCGCATATATTTAAAAGATGTCGCAAGTACACGCGAGTTTATAAAAAGATGTCGCAAGTACACGCGAGTTTATAAAAACCTGTCTGTAACAGTTATCAGAAAATAAACCAATCACGAATAATTGCGTACACGCAATTTTTCGCTGCACATGCCGAGCACGTGTCTCTCACGTGCATCTGCCGAAATGTTAAGGCCACTTGTATTCATTAGTTTGGAAGGGGAGAAAGACCTGTTCTCTAACAAAAAACGCATATATTAAGTCATGGCTCGATTGATTCTATACTGCTTCCATGATTTTTAAGGTTGTTGCGTAAATTTTATCGATGAATATTAAAGTGCCACTGCAGGTAATATTTCGTATAGCTTGTGTCGAAGCAAAATGACTAGTGTGACGACGCCTTTAATTCAGCCAATTTGATGTACTACATGGAATTCTCTGGAGAGAAAGTCGAGCGGAGGAGGAGGCGAGGGCGGGTAGGGGTATGTCCCCACCAACCACTACTGCTGGTGTTATGCAGATGAGCTCAGATGCACGAACAACATTTACTTTACATAGCAGATAGGAGAGATACTTTTAAAATCTCAGCCCCGCGGCGATTTTGAAATCCGTTAACACGTTCGTGGCAGAAGATTCTGAAAAATCCGGAAAATAAGACTCGATGAATCTGTGGTTGTCACCACGTTCAAATGAAGAAGTAGAAGAGATTCCGCCACCAACTGGGATATGGCAGTCATTTTGGAATTTGTTTGAGGAAGCTGTTCAAAAAATTCAAGTCTAATAATTCTTATTTTAATACAAAAGCTTTGGGATTTTTTTGTAAAAATTCAGCAAACTGATAAAAGAAACTTCATAACCTGTTATGACAGACAATACTTACGTAATATGATGTCATTTTAAGGAAAAGCACAGCTTTTTAAATATTATTGCCAAAAGAATAGCCTTCCCAGATCATGAAACAACTTGGGTGTTTAGAATTGTTACTCTGAAGGTGTAAAAAGAAAGAGCTATGTAGAGGTAGTTTTAACATTTCATATAGTGGTCGTTGTCAGGTCGACTTCATGAACAAACTGGTGGCAGGTGGCTTGGCACGAGACACGAGTCAGTCACGCGCGATGAAACTCGCAACGCGCATGCCTTGCATGCACTCCTCTCACAGTACGACCATTTTCCTAACAAATGAAGTCAAACCTTTTTCAAACGTCCATAAACTGTCAAAGTCAGTGTAGCAAGCTGGTGATGTTTTGTTTTTCATGATCACAAATAAATTATATGGGGTATCTGTTGACCATCGGGGAAATTTAATAGACGCACGTTTAAATTTCGGGTTTGTTTATGTTTTTTTAAATTTTTCAGTAAGGTACGCCGTTAGCTATAAATTTTGATGCGTTGATTCACTAGTGTGGTTGAACAGGTTTCGAATTAATAGTATGTGTTAATTAATTTCGCAGTCGTTTTTAACTCCTCAAAGTGACGGCGTAATCGACATATGCACGCCCTCGAGTATTTGGATGTCGCTTAAAGATTTATTATATTCAATAGATCAAACAAAAGAAACGAGCGATAAAAAGACACCATGTACATTCGCCCACGATTCAAATCTGTTATCAAACTGAATTTAAAAACTGCACTTGAATATTAATAAATTAATTTGACGGATGTGAATTCTGTCTCAAGCAGACACCTAGAGGTGTATACACTCATCCCAAGTTATTTGTGTCCGATGTACACATATGTAGGGTCATATAGGCCCAGCCGAAACTGATAATTGTGGCGCAATCTTTAATTACACCCCAGCATTTTTAATCGCGCCTTTGGGTTGTAAATCCCACTAAATGTGTGATGAAAGTTGGTGTTATTAAATCGCAGCGACTGAATGTCACTTTGCATCGTTAGCACTTCTTTACCAAACGAAACCACTTTGATCTGCTTTGATATTTAATGGGGAAACCACGAAAAATAAGTCCTGAGGAAGGAAATGAAAACAAAAGAAACAAGAGGAAATTGCCGGACATGACAAAGAGTACCGGTTAATTACAACAGCAGTCACAGTATAACCATGGTATAACAGATCTAAACTTACGCCCAGCGTTCAAATTCAGCTGTTTTTATAACGGGAACAACAACGAATTGCAAATTTGCGTTCTGTTGTCTAGTGTTACAAAAGCGGATGGTATCCCATAGCGCAAGGCAGGATACAAGATTGAAAACATCACCAGAAAAATATAGACTTATTTCCAACAATTTCGATCAAGCGTTGCAAGAACCATGGAAATGTTCCAAACCTACATCCGATATCACTGTATCAGGAAAATTTACAAGCTTATAAGCCATTACCCAATTTTCGTGAGTCGGGGTGGTAAAATTTTCGCTCATTAGCAAGCGAACTGTCATCTGCTCTTATTTGATCGTGGTTAAAAAACATCTGCCAAGTAGACAAGAACATGCTCCATTATTAACATAATTTCCACCAAAGAAATGACGTCGATTTTGTTTTTCGTTTTTCGTTAAATTTCGGACAAGAATTTGTGACTTTAAAAGCTATGTGGAGCGAGCCACGGAGTAATGAGAGGGGCTTTTTTTCCTTTTGGTGATATTGGTATTAAAATGGTGTAATTTAGGATTTCGCTTTCACGCAACGCTGAAAGCAATATTTTTTGATGACGTTCTTTGTCCGAAATCCACCAATCAGAGAATTTTTAATTACAATAGACTTTTGTTCAATTATTTTCCCTGACAACCGGACTGCATAATTGAGATCAAATGTGTCTCACTTGTCTGTGAGAACAATGGTCGGTGGTCGAAAGCTTTGTCAGGAACTTCCGCCATCTTCCGCCTTTCGGCGTTCTTTCAATTCCTGGCATTCTATTGGCTCCCGGTGGAACAAAGCGCCCCACACGCTGAATAGCCCAAACGAAAACAGATATTGTTCCATTCGGCATTGTTCAAAGACGGCTTGAATTTCCATCATTTGTTTCCACTCTAGTGTTGAAAATTCACCTTTGGACCACCAAGAAGGCTCGGACTTAAAGATTTTCACCCGAAATTCGAGCTCGGTATTTTATAGAACTCGCGCGTTTTCCGCTTTGTCACGTGTTTCCTTTCCATCACGTGATTACAAGAAATGTCATTTCTCTGCCAGTGATATTAGTTGTGATCAACTCAACAATGGCTACGGTTGCGAGTGGAATCAATAACGCGATCCCAAACGGAGCCGAGCTCGGTGAAGTGAAAATAGAAAAGGTTGAACAGATCAAAACGAGTGATCAGAACTTTAACTGGAAAATAACGACGACAGCGCCGAATTATGTCGACGCCAACACCATCCATGCGACGACAACCGTAACAGAAAACACAGCTACTGAAAACACTGTTGTAGCAGAATGTCCGCAAATCGATGCTGCCACTTTTAAGCTTGCTGGTCTGCCAATGAAGACACAAATTATGCCAGGTCCGTATTCGGAAGTTCAGCTACCGAAAAAGGAAAATCACGTTAAGCGGCCGATGAATTCGTTCATGGTTTGGGCGCAATCGGCCAGGAGAAAACTCGCCGAGCAATACCCTCATGTGCACAACGCCGAATTAAGCAAAATGTTGGGAAAACTTTGGCGAATGCTTCCTGCCGCCGAGAAACAACCATACGTAGACGAGGCGGCTAGGTTGGACAAAAGACACAAGGAGGAATTCCCTGATTATAAATATCGGCCGAGGAGAAAGCAAAAACCGATGAAACGTCCGTATGTTCAAACGAGAGTTGCTGTGACACCCGGGTGGGCTGGTGGACAGACGCAGACCCCGATAGCAATGAATGGGACAGCAACAATCGCGGCTCAAAACGGCACATTTTCAACCACAGTTTTAACACAAAATTCTCAAGTGGCTCAGGTTTTTCCCCAAGGAATACAGTCAGTTCAGGCGGTTAATACCGGTGGGGCCGTTACTTACGCCCCCATCGGCAGTGTCGGATACGTACCAACGACTCCTATACCTGGAGGAAGTATGATTTTACGACCAACGTTCGTTACAACTGCTGCAGTAACGAATCCAACATCGATCCAACCAACTGCTTCTGTATCTGCCGTGCAAGCGGTTAGAACCACTGTGGCAACAACATTTGCTACTCCCAGTTATGCTATCCCGTTAGCGCAGTACGCTGGTGCTCCGATTATCGTATCGAGCGGTAATCTGGTTAACGCCACGGAAAATACAAACAACATGGCTACAGACAAAGGTACGGAAAATAGCGCTCTAACAACCATAAACATTCCCGCTCCGATAGCTGCGCCACTGAACGGTAATTTCGCGACTGTTTCGGCCGCCGGACTAGTAGCGTCCAATACAGATGCTGTTCAGCCTAAAAGCACGGAAAATCAACATGTGATGGAAGGAAACTCTGTTCTCGCTGTTCCAGCTTCGAGAAGCGAAGATGAAAACCAAGTTGAGGCGCCATCTACGGATCATCCACAAAGTATTGAAGTTAAAACAGCTGAAGGGTGTCGTATTTAACCAAGGATTACTCTTTGCTTTGCAATATTCCGGTAGGCCATAGAACTCGACTCGCGTTATAGGTTTTGTTTATTTATTTACTCTTAGAAGTTTGTAACAACGTATTCTTCGAACGACCTCTTCCAAGCACAGCAGCACACTCGATTCGTATATTTGTGATTGTTTTTCTTTCTTGTCCCCCTATTGGAAATTCAGTGCACGTGTTTGTGTGTTGTATTGTGTACCCAGATGTTGTACAGTTACATAAAAGGGCTGCAATTTTCGGTCACTAACGATTGTCTTTACAAAATGAGTTTATTATGTTTTTGCCCAGTGTTCTTCACACGTCATCGCTTCTTCTTTTGTACCGAGCTTTTGTACAAGAATGTTTTCGCGGTATTTCTATTGTTCTTGTTTCAGCGCGGTAGACTTCAATTCAAAAGATTTTTAATTATATGAGAGATTAGCAATTGTGTCAGGTTTGTTTCGCTTTCCAGAATGTTGAGCGCTCGCTGAAGTTTTCCAGCGGACTATTCTAATTATGCCTGCGATTTACACGCCTTCCGAACGCAAGGTGTGTCTTACAATTCGAGCAAGTTCGAATGCCGACTTTCCTGGAGCGATCAAACGTTCGAATCACATGAGGGTCGTTTCTCTGTGTACGCAGTTTTAACGCACAAACATTGATCAGGCTTTGTCGGTTTTGCGTATTTATTGTTCGGGACGAAGACCGCAATTGCTGTTAAGTATTTATTTTATTGCAGTAGGAATATTTGTCAGGGGATCAAAGATATTAGGAAAATGCGTGGTTAAAACAATCTATTGTCGTGCGATTCTTAGAAAACCATTTCAAAGACAAAAGTGCTTGAATGGTTTCCCAAGGCATTGTTCCTTGGAACATTTGAATGGGTTGCATTGTTTGATTTGACAAGACTCTATGTGCACTTCAAAGCAAAACTGTGTAACAATTATTTAACTTGAGTTTGACAAAAAGTTTAGTGAGTGTTTCACTTCACTTGCAATTAAATTCTCGAACAGATATGAAAATTAAAAATCTTAGATACTGTGTTTTGAAATGTTTAAGGTAACAAAGTTGTTGCTAGGTATTTAAATCCAGTTTACGTGCTGCAATAATTTCTCCTTTATTTAGAATTTGAATAAAAACTGTATTTAAAGCTGTGATCTTTAAATTCCTGAATTTTTTGTGACTCATTGATTGTGTGAGGGACATTGGGCAGAACATACTAAGAAATGCTGGTGATCTGTTTTTTTTTCTTTTGTTCTGATAAAAACAGTTGTTCATATTTTTTGTTAAAAGACAAGTGACAGAAGGTTTTTTATACAGAAGCTTGAGTCAATGTTATTTGTGTGGTGTTGATCTTGCAAAATTCAGCTCTGCGCGGTAGTGGAAATTTTTGCCTGATTTGAGTGAGTTCGGAACTGCATGGGATTAGAGGTCTTCACTTGTATTTGAACAGTCACTTCCATTGTCATGCGACAATGGATTTTGTGTGTCATTCACAACTGTAACAGGACTAAAACCCAAAACATTTTTTTCATGCCTGCCTACCTTGTAACGTTTCCCCCAAAATAAAGCATCTTCCTCAAAATTTCACAAATTGACAATCACTTCTTAGTGAATTATTTTTTCCATGTGTATGTTACAGTTTTCTCATTCACCCTACAGATAAACAAATTATTACTCCAAAGAAAAACGTAAACATTTAAAAACTGCGTGTGTGTTGCCGAAGGTAAAAATGTTCTCTTTATCCCAAATTCAGCAGTGTATTTATCGCATAACAACACATTCATCTTTTGAGAACAGCACGTTTTAATCTTGTGTGTCTGTTATCAATTTTAAAATGGTGCTCTGTTCAATAGATTTGTGCAGAGCCAATTGTGGTATTTAAATATTGTTTATAGTAGTGTGTTTACCGGCCTATCTTGACGATCCTTATTTGGGATAAGGTACCAGTTATTGTGATGTTTGTTTGCAGTAATTCAGTATTTGAGGCTGAGGTCAAGTTTAGAGCAAAAAAAAAGGCTTTTATTACACCATGAAATATTATTGCACTTTTGTGATGTCACAAAACTTTGGAAACAGTATCATCATTGTAACTTGCTTTCTAGATCAATTCTTAACATTCCTACATTTTTAGTCATTAGTTGCTGTATAATTTAGCAGGCAGTCGTTTTGTTATAAAAAGGAGCTTGGACAGTGACTATCAAGTAATGATGGCAACATTTAACTTTCTTACCTGAAGGCATTGAGAAAAAATCAGGTGAACGTTTACATTCTGATTGCAGTAATCATCACCAAGAAATCAAGGCGAACAAATTAGTTACCGGTAGTTCATGCTTAGACATAGCATTGACCAGATTGTTATGAAATAAGACTGGTTATTTGAGGTCCTTGTTTTATAGTAATAAATTGGCAAAGTTATTTCTTAGCAAATTACTGGTGATTTGATAAGAAAACGCACGATGTTCAGAAAGCATTTTTGTTGACCTCATTTGGAAGGTCTGTACCATCAAGCTTGTCGCATTGTCCACCGAGCTGGTACACCATTAGTAGTTGTATTTGTAAAGGGGATGATATTAAGAAATGAAATCTTAAGGACTATTAATTGCTAAGTATATTAGTAGAAGGCTATTTATCAAAAATAATTTGGCAGAAGTAGTTAACAAAAAAGACAAAATTTATAGATAATTTGAGTATATATACACAAATGTTCATAACCCACAAAGATAAGACTTTTAATATTGCCACAAATAGTTGATTTTACCATTTCAAATCAGAAAATAAACGGTTCATGTTGTCAATCGATCAAAATTCAGTAGCTTAGAGCATGCATAACACAACTGACTAGTGAGAAGATTTTTACTGTTTGTAAGATATTATATTATGCCCTTGGTTACTGTGTAACTGTAAAAGTAATCACCAGTAACCTTTGAGATTTATGTGAAATAATTATTGTAAAAATTGTATTTGACTGTTTTGTGAAGGCTTTTGGACCAAGTTTTATCCATTTTGAAGTAATTCAGTGTGATTAATTTAATTGCCAGATAGGAGACTCGTGCACGGGACTTTGGAGTGCATTAGATATTGCTTAGAATGGTAAACCAAAGAAAGGCCACAACACTGTAGTAATGAAACATGTTTTCAACCATACTTATAAAGATTTTCTTTAAGCAAACCCATGCAGCATTTGATGTAATAGTTCTGTCAGTCATTCACCTCTGATCTCAAGAAGCCAAAACATGCCTTGATTGCGGGACTCCCAGCTTAGCAATACCAATGACAGCAGCCACATTGAAGTGAGGTTCACTGTAAAATAATAATTCCTGTTTTTTTATGCGAGTGTGTATATAATAGTTTTCCATCAAAACTGTAAATTCTGTGCTGCATACATTGTTTGCATATGGATTTGTTTTGCCTCTTGGCACGATATGTTGTACTGCTTCAGTACCAAAGAGATCAAGTGAAAAAATTGTCAAGATTAAATGAAATTTTATTCAGTTGCAAGATACACGGAGTTCCATTCTTTATCAATCAAAACTATGTTGTGGCCTTGCTTTGGGTTGGGGTATGTAATAGTAGCTGGCTCTGCATACATTCATTGTTAACCAGAGAAAACTATTTAATTGTAGTGGTTTTTTATCCAGAAATAAAATTTAGAAACATCCCAGAGAGCATGTGGTTAATACCATTGCTGTGTGTTGATATGAAAGTAAACACGGTTATAACCTGCCATTTCTTGCAAAAATAACATTCATTCAAACAGTTTGGGGAATGGCACCTGAAAGGATTATGGAGCGGGAGAGAGAAAACAAAACCCAAGTGGGTAGGGTATGCCATGGCAAGCCTGTGAGCATCAACCACCAGGCACTGTCACACTGTAAAATAGTGGAAACAGAGTACTTACCACATTCTTACCTTCAAGCCAAAAGGGGATGGGTGAGTTAAGAGGAAAACTAGAAGAGAACTGTCCAGCAGCAAAAAACATGGACAAATTTGACATCAGAAGCTGAACTGTAAAATCCAGGCACCCCTGTAGAAATCCCCCCCCCCCCCCCCCCTCCACCACTCCAAACTCGCTCTGAGGGAGACTGCTGGCCAGGAATCTTGTTTCGTGTTTAAACTTTGCCTAAATTACATTTAGCCAAATAGCTATCACAGGGATTTTCTTCTCATAGAGTGATAAAATGTGAAGGTTTTGTGCATGACATTCAACAAAGTCAGGGTTGTCAGATAGGTTTCCACATGTTTGCTAAGACTGATAACGTTTTCAACAAATTAGCCTTCATAAAAAAAGGAAAACATCTTTAAGATCACAAGGACCTAGAATGTTTCTTCCAGCCGTCTGTGTTATGATTTTGATTTTCCTTGACTTTCGGGTTTACCTTGGGTTAAAACCCTGTGAAGTTTTTCTTTGTTTTATAGCTATTGCTAGGATTAGGGTCTATGATGTTGACTTTGTTTTCTTTGTTTTGCATCACTGGTGAGTGTTACAGGTTCTTACACCAAGGATGAGCCTGACTTTGCTTCAACATATCAACTTTCCCAGACACTGAAGATCCCCCCCCCCCCCCCCCGACCATTTCCTGATCTGTGGAAACCCTGAAATGGTTGAAATGGCAATATTAAACCAATGCCCACAGAAAAATATAGCTAATAAAAAAAGCCAAGCAACAATTTAATTGACCCAAGAGCTTGCCACTGTTTTCTCCATTACACTTTAGGACACCCCAAAACTGCACTAACTAACACATACCAAAGTATCACTTAAATTTCCCCAAATGAGGGTGAAACTACATGAAAGCATTTTCAAAACCTCTTTAGTATTATATATGATAATACAAATGATGATGTTGATAATCATAATTTATGTCCTGTAGACTGATTTTGTAGAACAAAAGGTCACAAAACAGACCAGAATAGTACCATTAAATTTGCTGACAGTACACCAAGCTGTCAGTGTTGCCAGTAACTACAATTCCTGCTTACACAAGTAATTTCATGCTAATTGCGCACCATACCAAATTATAATTGCAGGCATGTAGTGGGGATCAGTGATAGAAAATCTCACATTAAACCAAACGTTCAGTAATTTCAATTTAATAATTTGTAATTCGACAGCTCTTGTACAATATAATTATTAATAATTCTTAATATTACATTTTAAAAACTTTATTATTGATTGTCTGTAGCTAGACTTGCATAGTAGTTTACAACAAAAGTAGTACAACTGACCTGTATTGATGTATTCCTCTGCAAATCTGGGAGGTGGCTAATTCCTCCAAAAGTGTACATGCCAGGTAACATTGTTTAAAACTTGATTGGTGCATTTGTTTTGTCAAACGTTGCTAATTATGTCACAATAATTGAAGGAAATAACTGCATGTAAACAGGTCTAAATTTAAAACAATGACAACACTGAGTATTCCACAAGTCTCGTACTTGAATATTTACTGTGATAGAACTTTCTTTCAACATCATGGGACATACTGAAAAATATATTACCTAGTGGCAATGGTGTTGTATTGAAGCACCACGAAAACTATGCCATCAATCATTTGTCGAAATAATACTGCTGATGTGTGGGCTGAGGCTGCAGCTGATGCAGCTACCATAATCAACAGAACAAGTTGGCAGTGTTCCTGTTAGAACTTCTGAATTTTACAGTAGTTTTATTAGAATCTTCCTATTTCCTCTGACAATTGCTTCAATTCATAGTGCCAAAGATTGTAAGTAACATCACTTTGGAAATGGCTGGTGCTTGTAGTTGGCATCAGCACTAACTGAAAGGAATGTCACAGCTCTCTTTGCATCTAACACTGGCGTCCTACAAGTAGCAATGTCTTAAATCACACTTAGTGATAATTCTTAGCAACGAACATAATTTATCAGTTGACTATAACAATAATACTGTCCAGTTCACCTCTCCCTGGGTACTAAATAATTAATAAATTCAATATTATTTAGTGATGTCTAATTTTTGGCCTTTCTTGCTGTCCATAATGCAACCACAAAACATTGCTTAATAAACTTCATTTCATGATGATGATTTATATACAACAAATAAGTTAAATACCAACAAGAAATATATTACGGGTATGTAAAACAAACTGCATTATATTGGCCTCAACTCCAAAGCAGTAAGTGCATGGAAAATAAGTTAGGACCAAAAACTATAACAATCTTCAGAATAAATAATTCCACTTCACAAAGAAACTTCAAAATGACCTGTACAACAAAAGAATGATTCTTTGCAAAACAATTTGCTGACCACAGCTACGTATGAGCTGAGTGGAGAACCATGAAAACCTGTGCATGTTTCATGTTGGAAAAATTTTGTCCATGTGGCTTATCTCTCCAAAGAAACTGCCTAAAAATTGTAGTTTATCTCAGTGCCTTATGCATTACAAACTAGTGATTATTATGTTAAAATTTATAAGCTGATTTGGACAAGGATAAAATTAGTCACAATAAATATCCCTAGAGCATCACTTCATTTCTTGCACTTTCAAGCAGAATGGCAGTAAGCCTTTCTTTGATTTCCCTCCTCGCAGACGTAGATCCAGCCACTTTTGTCTGTTGGGAATTGTCTTGTCATTCAAAACGTCAATGTCATATCCATCAATATACCACACCTGATAATGATGACAATACAGAGCTGCTGCTCATTGTGCTGACATTTGATTCCAGCTCGTCATCATAATCATCTGGAGTCTGCTTCTTTTTCTTGGCTGCAACATCAGCAGACGAACAGCACCATCGAGATGCCGAAAACACATCCAAGTTCAAGAGGTGTGATTGGATCTCAGGTGACAGTT
>JAHPZR010046309.1:0-18416 GCA_019787425.1 Platygyra sinensis
GCAGGATGACTGAAAAAAAAAAAATCAGTTACTGACTGGGCCTTAATAGTCACAACAGGTTATCCTCCAGCCTTTAATATAACAACAGAGCCAAGAGTTTATTGTAACAACAGTCCTGATGATGCACTAAATCAAACACTTGTAAACCATACAGAATAGCAAGGCATTATTTTGTTTTGGAAATTTCACTTGTAGAAAAACCTAGTTTGTATATCCAGTTAGACTGCATACAGCTGGATTGTACAGGTACAATAACAACCATTTTAAAGCAAAGCAAATGACATACTAACCTGACATAATCTCAGTTTCCCAATTATAAATGAGGTGACTCTACATGCACTTGAACATATTTTCCACTCATTGTTAACCTGCGATCAGGCGTCCCTTACATTTTTTATCACGGCGGAAAGGTACGCCTGATACAATTACTTGACTATTTGTCTGTTGCTAGTCCAGAATCTGGACTTTTCTCTGATTGGTCAACAAACAAAAAGGTCTAAGAACTGAGCCATGATTGGTTACCTTTGTGGCGGTGTGATTTCCGGTAAAAAATCCCGCGTGCTGATGAATTCCATCGTCTGATAAGGCAGGCGAAGAGAACGAGTTTTTGTCAGCTTTAAATGCTTCTCTTCAGACTTTTGTTCACAAAACTCTCAATAATGAACAAATACAATGCATTCATAGAATCGCATGCCATGAGAGAGATGTTTTAGCGGTGCTACCGACGGGGTTAGTATTACCACCGTTTTCGTTGATACACGACTTTCGAAAACAAAACACCCGCGCAAACGTTTCCAAAATTTCCGTCAATCATACATGTTATCGACAGATCAGATCGAAATCCACCAATCACAGCCCGCTAGCATGACGTAAAGAAGGTCAGAAGGTCACACTAATGGCTGTGATTGGTGGATTTCGATCCGATCTGTCGACAACACGCAAGACTTCCGGTAATTCTGCTTGGTTATCCGGAATGAATGATTAATTAGGGGGCGGCAGACAAATAGTCAAGTAATTGTATCAGGCGTACCTTCCCGCCGCGACAAAAAATTTAGGGGACGCCTGATCGCAGGTTAACTCATTGTAGTCGAGGTTACAACAGGGGCAGCTGCAAGACATAAATCAATAATACAAAATAATAATACAATAAATACGTTAATAGGTTGTAAAGGAAAATTGTAAGAAGAAAATGGCGAAAAGATGAATTAAATGAAACGACTACACGTAGCTATTCCTCCTCTAATAAAAGCCAAAGTTGCGTGACGTAACTTGTTTACATATCAGCTCACCTTCAACATGGCGCCTAGGGCCATCTTTCCGTATTTTCTCTCGTCTCGTATTTTCCTCTGTTGACTTACTTTCCTTTATTCGAGAGACAAAAGAATAAGAAACATGTAAGATGATTGGAAAACGGTACAAGCAAAGTGACCAAGTGCAAGTGAAACGGATAATTAACGAAAGGTACTTGCCTTCAACTTCGTCGTTCTAGGGAATAAAAGCGGCCAGAAATCGCTGAATCACCCCGATATCCGCCAGAAATCTTTACAAATGCCCACGAAAAATAGGAGCGGTGGTCTAACCAAATCCTTCGATGGCCTTTTTTTAACCAAAACTTTGCTCGCGTAGAATCTCTTCCGACCACTTCCAGTTCGTCGACCGCCTCGAGAAGACATCACAATGCATCACAACATCAACGAAAATTCACACACAAAACATCGAACACCAACCAAAATCCACATGCAAATACTCTACAACAATCACTTGACCTGTAACAGCTATCAAAAGAATAAACCACTCAAGGATGGCAAAGATATTTTCCGATGAAGTTGCGAATACGTTCTCCCCGACGACTTTGAAAAATTGAGGCTAAATTTTTCAACCTGTTTCGTGACTGCCCGCGCATGCGCGGCCGTGACATAGCTCCTTTAAAGGAGCTCAACGAAGACCCTCACCGCTGAACGAAGAGAGCTCTGTTTTCTGACCAATACTCAGCGCTGGACGATGAAATAACCAGTCTGATATTCCGAGCCGACAAAACCTGAGGACGAAATCTTTTCGTTTGACAAGCAGGCTTTCGAGGCACAATTTCTGTTCTCTCTTTTTAGTTCATTCCAGGAAAGAACTGTAGAGCGACTTCAAGAGCCGTTTTGAAGTCGTCGCTTTCCATAATCACAAAGAAATAAATATCTAGCGAAGTTTTCGTTCTCGTCGAGGTCAGTTCACAGAATACGCCAGTATGAAATTTTTTATTTCCGGTGGTATGACGTCAGGGTGCATTGTAAAGTATCCAATCAGCGCCACGTCCAGAATCTGGACGCACGACATGAGCCAATAAAAACGTTTGTGTCAGGCCTTTCTCTGCAATTCCTCCTTACCCCTACCCTCTTGCTAAGAAAGGCCTGATACTCAGGTTACTGGTGAGGTAGTGGTTGCAGCTGTTGGTGTGGCTGTGGTTGCTGCTGTTGGTGTGGCTGTGGTTGCTGCTGTTGCTGCATCAGTGGTTGCTGTTGTTGGTACGGTAATGGTTGCTGATGTTGGTGGGGCTGTGGTTGCAGCTGTTGCTGTATCAGTGGTTGCTGGTGATGTTGGTTCGGCTGTGGATGTAAATGTAGGTGCGGCTGTGGTTGCAGCTGATGGTGCGACAGTGGATGCTGTTGTTGCTGCATTTGTTGCTGCAAAAGTGCCTGCTGTTGCTGTTTTTGCAATTGCAATAACTGCAGTAGTGACTGCTGTTGCTGATGCAGCCCACCCAATTGTTGCGATGGTTGTGGCCATTGCTGTGGCGTTTGTTGGAGGAAGGGAAGGGACGGGAAGTTCTTGTTGATTTGGCTGCTGTTGTAAATAATGATGCTGATTATTTTGGGATTGCTGCCCATCATTTATGCTGATTGGGAAGAATAATACGGCGAATTAATTGAAACGAAAACTAGGAGGTATGCTCCTCGTACAGCGCCGAATTTGCCTTTCTTCTTTACCCTTAATCTGTGGGTCCAAAGACCTGGGGAAAGACGTTCATATCATAGGATATGGACATGTTTTCTAGTAAAATGGACAGTTGCCTGCCCTGGCTACAGTTTTAAAATCGGGTTTCGTTATGTTTATAACATATGTAGTCTCCAACGTTGTATCGATCGTTTGTTAAGAACACACTGCTACGAATATGCACGTGTGAAATAAATGCTGTAAAACGGTTCATATCAAGTACAAAAAATGTGAAACTTTTTCAGTGACCTCTGCTCACGATTTAGCTCAAATCCATGTCTATCTCCACCTTTAGCCTGAATAGTCGGGAGCTACCGAAGGAATACACTGGCGCCCGAGCGAAAAAAACGAGTGGGAAATAATAACCCCACTCGTTTTTTTGCCGGCTCGTCCCCTTCGTACACCCGCCCAGGGTACCCCCGTTAAGTTACGAATCCACCTCCAGTGGGGGTGGGGAAAAATTTTGGCAGGACAACGTGAATAATTGCGGAAAAATCGGAACAATTGGCGAAGTATTGGAGACCATTAGGTATTTGTCGGAGTATCTCGTGAAAGGGCAAGACAAACGGGGGTTTATACGTTGAAGTCGCTAAATAACTCTAAAATACTGTTTGCACGAGAAACGTGACCTCGTGCCATTGCATTGACTGGGCCGGGATGAGACACACATCAGTTCGGCGGGTCACAGGGCAAACCTGGTCATACCGATAAGGCTAATCTTACCTTAGCACGACGATACCGTGGCATAGGCGTACGAGCCGGGGGGGCGGGGGGGGGCTGCAGCCCCCCCAGTCGCAGAAAATTTTGAGATTTTTCGGGCAAAACGCTGATGATTCGGGCAAAAGTACTCGAGAGAAAGCATTCTAAAAGGTACTCAAGGCCTGGCTTGTAGGTTACTTTCACTAGCGTTTGTCTTGTCAAATCGGAGTTAAGGTCAAATGATCTAAGGATCCACAATTGCAGGTATTCTGTTTTGGAAAAGCCATATGCCAATTAAATGTGTACCGTGGGAATCCATGATGTTATTTCCATTAGTGACAAAAGGATGAAAGCAAAGGACGACCAAGATGGGCTCCTGCCAAGATTTATGTCTTTGTGGTGGCTCTGAAAAGAGCCCTTTTGAATGGCTCCGCAAAGTGCCGGTTTAAAATTTTCCTGAACTTCTCGCACGAGGAACAATTAACTGTTTCTTTTATAAGTTTCTGATTTTACCAGGCTGTCGAATGAAGTCATAGGCTAGGAGTATGCAATGTTTCAAAATAACTACAGTGGAATCCTGATTTCTCTAACCCTCATTTTTTCGATCCTCCCGATAACTCGAACCAATAGTCGTTTCCCTCTCCTCAGTCAAACGCCATAATTTCACGAACTGTCCGATTTTTAAAAGCAATTTTCATCAGTTCCCTTGGATGTTCCAAAAAATCGGAATTCGGCTGTGTTTCCGTAATGATAACAGTTTCATTAGACGTAAGAATTGAGAACATTTTTGTTTTTACTGCGATTTGAGTACGTATACACAACTGACATTTTCGGGCATTTTGTAATTTTTCGGGCAATAAGGTCACCGCCCCCCCAAGTCCGAGGGTGCCCGTACGCCTATGTACCGTGGAAGAGAAGTGTAAGCGTTGCCAAAAGTAGTCTCATCGTCAAAAGGAATGAATTCAGTGGCGTGATTGTCACGGTGCTACCGGTCTCAACTATTGCTCGCGGATAAGAGATTACATTACCTTGAAAGTGAGACAATGGACTTTTATATGATTGAAACGTAATTACTGGCCTGGTTTTTCTCCTTCTTTTAATTAATTTTTGGGTCTCAGAATTTAGAAAAATGGGTAAAGGTTTCCTTAGGTAAGTAAAACTATAGCACGCTATAAATAAAACGTGAGGACATTAAGACTAGAGTCGAAGCGTGGGCTTTATAAAAAAGAGTTGACAAGCGTTACCAGGTGATGACAAGGTAATAGAATAGCTCTGCAAAATGTTATCAGACGAGATATCTCTCCGGAAAAAGAGTTATCATTATAACCAAAGATATCCGTTTATCCTGATATCTTAATATGTTGTGAAGATATCATGATAACATGATATCATGATAAATTAAAGATATCGTGGAGATATCATGATATCTAATTTTGAACGCGATGGCCCGCCATAACGCTTCACTTAGTTTGACTGTAAAAGATGTTAATGTATTATGAAACAAAACGAGAAGAGGACTCGAGATATCGTAACAACAAACATGACTTAAATTGTGAAAACGGAAACGACAGTTTCGTAACAGTTGCGGCGTTTATGTTTTTCCTTTCCTACAGTCAGTCTTAAATAAAGTGTAAAGGGAATGTTTGTTAGTTTAGTTTGGACTACTGTGTATTCAGAGTTCGATGTGTGTTGACTCATTCTAGGGTAAAACTGCGAACTTTACGAAAGAGAATCTTTGTCCATTTCTTTTCGATATTTGTCGAATAAATTGATAAAATCGATAGCTTATTACAGAAATCGATCAAAATCGATAGTCACAAAGATGCGAGTGATCGATTTCTATCGATTTCCGACATTAATCGAGTAATTAGTATCGATTACGATCGATTTGTCGATTTGTTACGCCTTGGTATATCTTCACCAAATACTTACCTAGGCCGGTATTTCTTTGGTTAATGGAACTACTTTAAAAAGTGGTAATCTCGGCTCCGCTCAGTTGTTTAGAGAGAGAAGTAGCAATATAAGTGAAATGTTTTAATACCGGAACAAAACTAATAGAATACAAGTTTTGCACAGGGATCAAGTGTGACTTCGCCTAGCTTTATCTATGTTGTGTATTCGTGCTAAACATAACTTTTACTGTCAGCGTTTGCTTAACAAAGATGGATGCAATATTACAATCATTTCACCATTATTGTTGTCTCTTTGTTAATTATCCTTAAAGATGCTTGTCCAAACGTCTGTCACGCCTGCGCTGAAAATGATTGGACTACTTGCAACTATATTCAGTCTAGCCAGACGTGTTCCACTGACCCAAAGTCACTCGGTACAACTCATTGTGGTTCAGCTGTTGTGACATATCGCGACAAGGATGGACAAGACCACACGGGTGTTATTCGAGGGTGCATTGACTGCGCAGGTAATTAACTATAAACTAGTAGCAATCTAAGATTAGAGAAGTGCGTTTATGGTGGAATAGTATATACGTAGAATTAATGATGGATTTATATGACCAGCTAGTGGAAATTTCCAATCTCTTAAGTTGAGGGTCCGCCCTTAAACAAAATGCGACTGTTCAAGTCATTTTATAACACTACTCTTATCTTGCAGCAACATATATGACTGTGAGGTTCAGAAAACTTGAACACTTGAAGATCTCAATTAAAGTAATGACCATTTTTACCCGAGATGCGAGACGAAGCTGCAGGCAAACAAAGGCATTTTCCCGCTAAGCCAAGAAACAACAAATTCGATTGCTTTTCCTTTACAAATATGCAGGGTCCGAAATTAACTTTTTTAGGCAGGCGCCAATTGGCGACTGATTTTTTTTTGTTTTTTTCAGTCGCCAGATGGAAAAATGTGGTCGCATGCAAATAGTGTCAATAAAATCTTTCCTTCACAGCGAAACACAAATGGGTGGAATATTCTGGTCGCCCATTTTATTTTAAGAATCGGAACGAAGAGAACGCGTTTGGGCCTGCAATCGCGATTTTTCCGCTAATGAATAAAATTTAATACAAACACTCTGATTATTTATACATCTAGCACTGAAAAACCACGAAGAACAGATCAAATACATAAACCGGCGCAGTTTTGTGCGACTGCCAAATGTTTCAAGTCAACTTTATTCCTTCTCTTGCATCCAACCGAATAGTTGCTGTTTGGTTCTTTGCTCTGTGTTCAAAACGATCTTTCCGTTCGCGTTTCTTCAAGACAATCGTCGGATCGCCATATTGCTTGCATTATCGTGCAGCACTTCTCGCTTCAGGCCCATGAACCGTTCGCAATGTACGTTATGGGCAACCACTGGAAAAAAACACAACGGCGAAGCTTCGCTATGGAAAGCCATAACTGTCTTATGTGGTTGTTTCTCAATATCTTATGTGGTTTCTTCATTATGTGTTGTAGTTACCACATTATGTTGTGCGGTTTCTTAATTATGTGTCGCAGTCGCTTCATTAGATTTTGTGGTTTCTTCATTATGTCTTGTAATGCAGTCCTGACGTGATGTGTTTTTATCATGACGTTGTATAGTAACTTCATTATGTGGTGTGGTTTTATCATGATGTATTGAGGCTGTTACGTTATTCTTTGTGCTCTTGTCATGATGTGATGTTGTTACGCTGTTATGTGGTCTGGTATCTTCTTTATGTGGTTTGATCATAACGTGATGTGGTTTCGTCGTTATGTCTTCTTAGCCTCACTTCCGATACCAAGCTCTAGTATCCAGGCTTACTCGCTATCACGAACTGGTTAGACTGGTTTTTAGATGGGTCCCAGTTCCATCTCTTCCCCGGCGGTTGAAGACAACAAAATGGCGGAAACAGACAATTCTATTTGCGGCTAAATACAGGAAACGATACGACTTATCATTTGGACGAGTGAGCAAACGAGTCTTTCTCTTCTTTTAGCACGTCCCACCTCGTTCGTAATACCGCTAGGACATCTGTAATCGATCGCCTGCTTCCAGTAGACATCGATCTTCGTACATAATCGGAAATCGGTCAGTATAAAGTATGGACTGCGGACTACGGACTACGGACTACGGACTACGGACTACGGACTACGGACTACGGACTACGGACTACGGACTACGGACTACGGACTACGGACTACGGACTACGGACTACGGACTACGGACTACGGACTACGGACTACGGACTACGGACTACGGACTACGGACTACAGACTACGGACTACGGACTACGGACTACGGACTACGGACTACGGACTATGGACTACGGACTACGGACTACGGACTACGTATAAAACAAGGACTCAGGTATACAACGCAGACTAAGCATTACGGACTGGGTATAAAATATGGACTCGGGTATAAAACGCGGACCGAGCATTACGGACTCGGCATAAAACACGAAGAAAAGGTTCTACATTGAATAAATTCTCGCACTAACGTTTTCATAAATAGAAGCTACTTGTGATTATAGAAGTCTCATACTCAGCCATACTCAATTGCCGAAAAAGAAATAGAAGACAATGAAAGTCACAAAATTGACGAGCTGTATGAATTTTCGAATGATCCAAGCCATGATTAAATGTTTTGAAAGATCAACAGTCGAGAGATTTAAAGAGAATTCGAACGACATGTCCCGCTGTTTATTTATACCACAATGTAATTTGCTATCAAATAAATACACATAAATACGGCCATGACAAAATGAGGAACAGAAAGTTGATAAATAGAAGAAACGACAGTACACAAGGATGACAGTTCTGCACTCCTTAATATCGCCTTTGGAAAGAAAGGGGAAAAAAGGAAAAAAAAAAACAACTCTTAGAATACGGGCTATTCGGATTTGGTCACCCACACAAGCACTATCCCCGCCGAACAGGGCTTAACTTTGCTGAGCGGACCAAACATGTTGCTGTCCTTGTGGTGTAGTGACTCCTCGGTGAACGGATTGTTTTAATTTTTAAGATGAGAAAAGGTATCAAAAAAAGAAAAAAAAAAGACATGTGATACTGTGTGGCTAGGAAAGTAGAGAACAAAAAAAATAGAGGAATATGAAAATGAGAACTATTACTTGCTCTTGGGATCGGACAAGCGGCACTTTCGTTATAATAATTGCATCAGGGAATGGTAATTGGCGCATGTGCTGTTACCCAAGATCGCCGGCATTGGAGGTGAGGGATGCAATATATAGTTTTAATATTAATTCTTCTTTTCTTGCAAAGTTTCGATTTCCGGCAAGAGAGTACATGAGAAGATGTAACGCCGTTGAAAACATTCACATTCACAAAGTTATCGGTCAGTGAGACCGAGTTATCTTCGTCCGAGAGACCGAGGCAATTATTTGGAAAGTGCCGCCAGTTTGTAAGTCGAGCATCTCAAGTAAGACAAGCACCTCAAGTAAGACAAGGAACTCGAGTAAGTCAAGTACGTATGTTTAAAATATACAATAGGGACATAATAGCGCGCCATACATGACCAACCTACCCCGACGAGGGGTGGCACCGCTGCCAGAATGTATCTCGGGCTATGAGAACAACGGGCCGTCTCCGCCATTGGGATTGCAAATTAGAAAATGAAAGCGATTTATCGTTGTTTTTTTGTCCCCCTACGACTTGGAAGGGATCAGGAGAGCTTAGGCTATAAACTGTGGAGTTTGCAGCTGGTACACCGCTATGAATGTGTCGCTATTCGACGGGTTACAGAGCTATGAGAACATTGGGCCACATCGTAAACATGTGAAAATCATTTTACTTCACCTTTGCTTTGATTTCCTATGAGAACGCTGGCCAGTTATGAACATGTAACAATCGTTTTGCTTTTCGTTTGATTTTGGTGTTAAATGCGGTTGTCTTTTTTTGTTTTTTTCACTTCGTTTTTTTTTTTGTTTGGTTTTTCATGTCAATAAATTTTCTTTTCTGTTTTACTTTATTTTCTATATTAAAATTTTCCCTTTTCGATTACGTTGAAATAAAAATAATTGAAAAATTATAAAAGAGCCTTAATAATTTTCCATTTTTATTTTATTTTGTTTTATTTTTGGGGGTTGCTGTAAAAATCAGCTAGTATTTCTTGATGTTTTGTGATATTTCGTGTTATTTTCTTATGAGAATAATGGGCCACCATACTATACAGTATCAGATATCTTTTTCTTTTTTGATACCTTTGCTCATCTTAGAAATTTAAAACAATGCGTTCACCGAGGAGTCACTACACCACAAGGACAGCAACATGTTTGGTCCGCTCAGCAAAGTTAAGCCCTGTTCGGCGGGGATAGTGCTTGTGTGGGTGACCAAATCCGAATAGCCCGTATTCTAAGAGTTGTTTTTTTTTTTCCTTTTTTCCCCTTTCTTTCCAAAGGCGATATTAAGGAGTGCAGAACTGTCATCCTTGTGTACTGTCGTTTCTTCTATTTATCAACTTTCTGTTCCTCATTTTGTCATGGCCGTATTTATGTGTATTTATTTGATAGCAAATTACATTGTGGTATAAATAAACAGCGGGACATGTCGTTCGAATTCTCTTTAAATCTCTCGACTGTTGATCTTTCAAAACATTTAATCATGGCTTGGATCATTCGAAAATTCATACAGCTCGTCAATTTTGTGACTTTCATTGTCTTCTATTTCTTTTTCGGCAATTGAGTATGGCTGAGTATGAGACTTCTATAATCACAAGTAGCTTCTATTTATGAAAACGTTAGTGCGAGAATTTATTCAATGTAGAACCTTTTCTTCGTGTTTTATGCCGAGTCCGTAATGCTCGGTCCGCGTTTTATACCCGAGTCCATATTTTATACCCAGTCCGTAATGCTTAGTCTGCGTTGTATACCTGAGTCCTTGTTTTATACGTAGTCCGTAGTCCGTAGTCCGTAGTCCATAGTCCGTAGTCCGTAGTCCGTAGTCCGTAGTCCGTAGTCCGTAGTCTGTAGTCCGTAGTCCGTAGTCCGTAGTCCGTAGTCCGTAGTCCGTAGTCCGTAGTCCGTAGTCCGTAGTCCGTAGTCCGTAGTCCGTAGTCCGTAGTCCGTAGTCCGTAGTCCGTAGTCCGTAGTCCGTAGTCCGTAGTCCGTAGTCCGTAGTCCGTAGTCCGCAGTCCATACTTTATACTGACCGATTTCCGATTATGTACGAAGATCGATGTCTACTGGAAGCAGGCGATCGATTACAGATGTCCTAGCGGTATTACGAACGAGGTGGGACGTGCTAAAAGAAGAGAAAGACTCGTTTGCTCACTCGTCCAAATGATAAGTCGTATCGTTTCCTGTATTTAGCCGCAAATAGAATTGTCTGTTTCCGCCATTTTGTTGTCTTCAACCGCCGGGGAAGAGATGGAACTGGGACCCATCTAAAAACCAGTCTAACCAGTTCGTGATAGCGAGTAAGCCTGGATACTAGAGCTTGGTATCGGAAGTGAGGCTAAGAAGACATAACGACGAAACCACATCACGTTATGATCAAACCACATAAAGAAGATACCAGACCACATAACAGCGTAACAACATCACATCATGACAAGAGCACAAAGAATAACGTAACAGCCTCAATACATCATGATAAAACCACACCACATAATGAAGTTACTATACAACGTCATGATAAAAACACATCACGTCAGGACTGCATTACAAGACATAATGAAGAAACCACAAAATCTAATGAAGCGACTGCGACACATAATTAAGAAACCGCACAACATAATGTGGTAACTACAACACATAATGAAGAAACCACATAAGATATTGAGAAACAACCACATAAGACAGTTATGGCTTTCCATAGCGAAGCTTCGCCGTTGTGTTTTTTTCCAGTGGTTGCCCATAACGTACATTGCGAACGGTTCATGGGCCTGAAGCGAGAAGTGCTGCACGATAATGCAAGCAATATGGCGATCCGACGATTGTCTTGAAGAAACGCGAACGGAAAGATCGTTTTGAACACAGAGCAAAGAACCAAACAGCAACTATTCGGTTGGATGCAAGAGAAGGAATAAAGTTGACTTGAAACATTTGGCAGTCGCACAAAACTGCGCCGGTTTATGTATTTGATCTGTTCTTCGTGGTTTTTCAGTGCTAGATGTATAAATAATCAGAGTGTTTGTATTAAATTTTATTCATTAGCGGAAAAATCGCGATTGCAGGCCCAAACGCGTTCTCTTCGTTCCGATTCTTAAAATAAAATGGGCGACCAGAATATTCCACCCATTTGTGTTTCGCTGTGAAGGAAAGATTTTATTGACACTATTTGCATGCGACCACATTTTTCCATCTGGCGACTGAAAAAAACAAAAAAAAATCAGTCGCCAATTGGCGCCTGCCTAAAAAAGTTAATTTCGGACCCTGCATATTTGTAAAGGAAAAGCAATCGAATTTGTTGTTTCTTGGCTTAGCGGGAAAATGCCTTTGTTTGCCTGCAGCTTCGTCTCGCATCTCGGGTAAAAATGGTCATTACTTTAATTGAGATCTTCAAGTGTTCAAGTTTTCTGAACCTCACAGTCATATATGTTGCTGCAAGATAAGAGTAGTGTTATAAAATGACTTGAACAGTCGCATTTTGTTTAAGGGCGGACCCTCAACTTAAGAGATTGGAAATTTCCACTAGCTGGTCATATAAATCCATCATTAATTCTACGTATATACTATTCCACCCATAAACGCACTTCTCTAATCTTAGATTGCTACTAGTTTATAGTTAATTACCTGCGCAGTCAATGCACCCTCGAATAACACCCGTGTGGTCTTGTCCATCCTTGTCGCGATATGTCACAACAGCTGAACCACAATGAGTTGTACCGAGTGACTTTGGGTCAGTGGAACACGTCTGGCTAGACTGAATATAGTTGCAAGTAGTCCAATCATTTTCAGCGCAGGCGTGACAGACGTTTGGACAAGCATCTTTAAGGATAATTAACAAAGAGACAACAATAATGGTGAAATGATTGTAATATTGCATCCATCTTTGTTAAGCAAACGCTGACAGTAAAAGTTATGTTTAGCACGAATACACAACATAGATAAAGCTAGGCGAAGTCACACTTGATCCCTGTGCAAAACTTGTATTCTATTAGTTTTGTTCCGGTATTAAAACATTTCACTTATATTGCTACTTCTCTCTCTAAACAACTGAGCGGAGCCGAGATTACCACTTTTTAAAGTAGTTCCATTAACCAAAGAAATACCGGCCTAGGTAAGTATTTGGTGAAGATATACCAAGGCGTAACAAATCGACAAATCGATCGTAATCGATACTAATTACTCGATTAATGTCGGAAATCGATAGAAATCGATCACTCGCATCTTTGTGACTATCGATTTTGATCGATTTCTGTAATAAGCTATCGATTTTATCAATTTATTCGACAAATATCGAAAAGAAATGGACAAAGATTCTCTTTCGTAAAGTTCGCAGTTTTACCCTAGAATGAGTCAACACACATCGAACTCTGAATACACAGTAGTCCAAACTAAACTAACAAACATTCCCTTTACACTTTATTTAAGACTGACTGTAGGAAAGGAAAAACATAAACGCCGCAACTGTTACGAAACTGTCGTTTCCGTTTTCACAATTTAAGTCATGTTTGTTGTTACGATATCTCGAGTCCTCTTCTCGTTTTGTTTCATAATACATTAACATCTTTTACAGTCAAACTAAGTGAAGCGTTATGGCGGGCCATCGCGTTCAAAATTAGATATCATGATATCTCCACGATATCTTTAATTTATCATGATATCATGTTATCATGATATCTTCACAACATATTAAGATATCAGGATAAACGGATATCTTTGGTTATAATGATAACTCTTTTTCCGGAGAGATATCTCGTCTGATAACATTTTGCAGAGCTATTCTATTACCTTGTCATCACCTGGTAACGCTTGTCAACTCTTTTTTATAAAGCCCACGCTTCGACTCTAGTCTTAATGTCCTCACGTTTTATTTATAGCGTGCTATAGTTTTACTTACCTAAGGAAACCTTTACCCATTTTTCTAAATTCTGAGACCCAAAAATTAATTAAAAGAAGGAGAAAAACCAGGCCAGTAATTACGTTTCAATCATATAAAAGTCCATTGTCTCACTTTCAAGGTAATGTAATCTCTTATCCGCGAGCAATAGTTGAGACCGGTAGCACCGTGACAATCACGCCACTGAATTCATTCCTTTTGACGATGAGACTACTTTTGGCAACGCTTACACTTCTCTTCCACGGTACATAGGCGTACGGGCACCCTCGGACTTGGGGGGGCGGTGACCTTATTGCCCGAAAAATTACAAAATGCCCGAAAATGTCAGTTGTGTATACGTACTCAAATCGCAGTAAAAACAAAAATGTTCTCAATTCTTACGTCTAATGAAACTGTTATCATTACGGAAACACAGCCGAATTCCGATTTTTTGGAACATCCAAGGGAACTGATGAAAATTGCTTTTAAAAATCGGACAGTTCGTGAAATTATGGCGTTTGACTGAGGAGAGGGAAACGACTATTGGTTCGAGTTATCGGGAGGATCGAAAAAATGAGGGTTAGAGAAATCAGGATTCCACTGTAGTTATTTTGAAACATTGCATACTCCTAGCCTATGACTTCATTCGACAGCCTGGTAAAATCAGAAACTTATAAAAGAAACAGTTAATTGTTCCTCGTGCGAGAAGTTCAGGAAAATTTTAAACCGGCACTTTGCGGAGCCATTCAAAAGGGCTCTTTTCAGAGCCACCACAAAGACATAAATCTTGGCAGGAGCCCATCTTGGTCGTCCTTTGCTTTCATCCTTTTGTCACTAATGGAAATAACATCATGGATTCCCACGGTACACATTTAATTGGCATATGGCTTTTCCAAAACAGAATACCTGCAATTGTGGATCCTTAGATCATTTGACCTTAACTCCGATTTGACAAGACAAACGCTAGTGAAAGTAACCTACAAGCCAGGCCTTGAGTACCTTTTAGAATGCTTTCTCTCGAGTACTTTTGCCCGAATCATCAGCGTTTTGCCCGAAAAATCTCAAAATTTTCTGCGACTGGGGGGGCTGCAGCCCCCCCCCGCCCCCCCGGCTCGTACGCCTATGCCACGGTATCGTCGTGCTAAGGTAAGATTAGCCTTATCGGTATGACCAGGTTTGCCCTGTGACCCGCCGAACTGATGTGTGTCTCATCCCGGCCCAGTCAATGCAATGGCACGAGGTCACGTTTCTCGTGCAAACAGTATTTTAGAGTTATTTAGCGACTTCAACGTATAAACCCCCGTTTGTCTTGCCCTTTCACGAGATACTCCGACAAATACCTAATGGTCTCCAATACTTCGCCAATTGTTCCGATTTTTCCGCAATTATTCACGTTGTCCTGCCAAAATTTTTCCCCACCCCCACTGGAGGTGGATTCGTAACTTAACGGGGGTACCCTGGGCGGGTGTACGAAGGGGACGAGCCGGCAAAAAAACGAGTGGGGTTATTATTTCCCACTCGTTTTTTTCGCTCGGGCGCCAGTGTATTCCTTCGGTAGCTCCCGACTATTCAGGCTAAAGGTGGAGATAGACATGGATTTGAGCTAAATCGTGAGCAGAGGTCACTGAAAAAGTTTCACATTTTTTGTACTTGATATGAACCGTTTTACAGCATTTATTTCACACGTGCATATTCGTAGCAGTGTGTTCTTAACAAACGATCGATACAACGTTGGAGACTACATATGTTATAAACATAACGAAACCCGATTTTAAAACTGTAGCCAGGGCAGGCAACTGTCCATTTTACTAGAAAACATGTCCATATCCTATGATATGAACGTCTTTCCCCAGGTCTTTGGACCCACAGATTAAGGGTAAAGAAGAAAGGCAAATTCGGCGCTGTACGAGGAGCATACCTCCTAGTTTTCGTTTCAATTAATTCGCCGTATTATTCTTCCCAATCAGCATAAATGATGGGCAGCAATCCCAAAATAATCAGCATCATTATTTACAACAGCAGCCAAATCAACAAGAACTTCCCGTCCCTTCCCTTCCTCCAACAAACGCCACAGCAATGGCCACAACCATCGCAACAATTGGGTGGGCTGCATCAGCAACAGCAGTCACTACTGCAGTTATTGCAATTGCAAAAACAGCAACAGCAGGCACTTTTGCAGCAACAAATGCAGCAACAACAGCATCCACTGTCGCACCATCAGCTGCAACCACAGCCGCACCTACATTTACATCCACAGCCGAACCAACATCACCAGCAACCACTGATACAGCAACAGCTGCAACCACAGCCCCACCAACATCAGCAACCATTACCGTACCAACAACAGCAACCACTGATGCAGCAACAGCAGCAACCACAGCCACACCAACAGCAGCAACCACAGCCACACCAACAGCTGCAACCACTACCTCACCAGTAACCTGAGTATCAGGCCTTTCTTAGCAAGAGGGTAGGGGTAAGGAGGAATTGCAGAGAAAGGCCTGACACAAACGTTTTTATTGGCTCATGTCGTGCGTCCAGATTCTGGACGTGGCGCTGATTGGATACTTTACAATGCACCCTGACGTCATACCACCGGAAATAAAAATTTCATACTGGCGTATTCTGTGAACTGACCTCGACGAGAACGAAAACTTCGCTAGATATTTATTTCTTTGTGATTATGGAAAGCGACGACTTCAAAACGGCTCTTGAAGTCGCTCTACAGTTCTTTCCTGGAATGAACTAAAAAGAGAGAACAGAAATTGTGCCTCGAAAGCCTGCTTGTCAAACGAAAAGATTTCGTCCTCAGGTTTTGTCGGCTCGGAATATCAGACTGGTTATTTCATCGTCCAGCGCTGAGTATTGGTCAGAAAACAGAGCTCTCTTCGTTCAGCGGTGAGGGTCTTCGTTGAGCTCCTTTAAAGGAGCTATGTCACGGGCCGCGCATGCGCGGGCAGTCACGAAACAGGTTGAAAAATTTAGCCTCAATTTTTCAAAGTCGTCGGGGAGAACGTATTCGCAACTTCATCGGAAAATATCTTTGCCATCCTTGAGTGGTTTATTCTTTTGATAGCTGTTACAGGTCAAGTGATTGTTGTAGAGTATTTGCATGTGGATTTTGGTTGGTGTTCGATGTTTTGTGTGTGAATTTTCGTTGATGTTGTGATGCATTGTGATGTCTTCTCGAGGCGGTCGACGAACTGGAAGTGGTCGGAAGAGATTCTACGCGAGCAAAGTTTTGGTTAAAAAAAGGCCATCGAAGGATTTGGTTAGACCACCGCTCCTATTTTTCGTGGGCATTTGTAAAGATTTCTGGCGGATATCGGGGTGATTCAGCGATTTCTGGCCGCTTTTATTCCCTAGAACGACGAAGTTGAAGGCAAGTACCTTTCGTTAATTATCCGTTTCACTTGCACTTGGTCACTTTGCTTGTACCGTTTTCCAATCATCTTACATGTTTCTTATTCTTTTGTCTCTCGAATAAAGGAAAGTAAGTCAACAGAGGAAAATACGAGACGAGAGAAAATACGGAAAGATGGCCCTAGGCGCCATGTTGAAGGTGAGCTGATATGTAAACAAGTTACGTCACGCAACTTTGGCTTTTATTAGAGGAGGAATAGCTACGTGTAGTCGTTTCATTTAATTCATCTTTTCGCCATTTTCTTCTTACAATTTTCCTTTACAACCTATTAACGTATTTATTGTATTATTATTTTGTATTATTGATTTATGTCTTGCAGCTGCCCCTGTTGTAACCTCGACTACAATGAGTTAACCTGCGATCAGGCGTCCCCTAAATTTTTTGTCGCGGCGGGAAGGTACGCCTGATACAATTACTTGACTATTTGTCTGCCGCCCCCTAATTAATCATTCATTCCGGATAACCAAGCAGAATTACCGGAAGTCTTGCGTGTTGTCGACAGATCGGATCGAAATCCACCAATCACAGCCATTAGTGTGACCTTCTGACCTTCTTTACGTCATGCTAGCGGGCTGTGATTGGTGGATTTCGATCTGATCTGTCGATAACATGTATGATTGACGGAAATTTTGGAAACGTTTGCGCGGGTGTTTTGTTTTCGAAAGTCGTGTATCAACGAAAACGGTGGTAATACTAACCCCGTCGGTAGCACCGCTAAAACATCTCTCTCATGGCATGCGATTCTATGAATGCATTGTATTTGTTCATTATTGAGAGTTTTGTGAACAAAAGTCTGAAGAGAAGCATTTAAAGCTGACAAAAACTCGTTCTCTTCGCCTGCCTTATCAGACGATGGAATTCATCAGCACGCGGGATTTTTTACCGGAAATCACACCGCCACAAAGGTAACCAATCATGGCTCAGTTCTTAGACCTTTTGTTTGTTGACCAATCAGAGAAAAGTCCAGATTCTGGACTAGCAACAGACAAATAGTCAAGTAATTGTATCAGGCGTACCTTTCCGCCGTGATAAAAAATGTAAGGGACGCCTGATCGCAGGTTAACAATGAGTGGAAAATATGTTCAAGTGCATGTAGAGTCACCTCATTTATAATTGGGAAACTGAGATTATGTCAGGTTAGTATGTCATTTGCTTTGCTTTAAAATGGTTGTTATTGTACCTGTACAATCCAGCTGTATGCAGTCTAACTGGATATACAAACTAGGTTTTTCTACAAGTGAAATTTCCAAAACAAAATAATGCCTTGCTATTCTGTATGGTTTACAAGTGTTTGATTTAGTGCATCATCAGGACTGTTGTTACAATAAACTCTTGGCTCTGTTGTTATATTAAAGGCTGGAGGATAACCTGTTGTGACTATTAAGGCCCAGTCAGT
>JAHPZR010046311.1:0-5000 GCA_019787425.1 Platygyra sinensis
CTGCGTCTTTCATTGCTTATGTAGCGAGATATGAGGTCGATTTCTCTTTTTAACTGTATCGTCCAGTCCGTACGGCGAGAAGGCTTGCTTGAGAGCTCCAGTCTGGTGATGCTCAAACTGCTTCATGGGGCTACTCGTTTTCTTTTTGCGAAACAAATTAGAGACGTGATCAGCCCATCAGAAGTGTAATCTGATGTAGCAAACGGCCCGAAATCCCTGTCTCGTGACGCGTCTCCAGAGGAGTGAGCTGAACCGAGCATCTGAGGGTTTATCTATGGCTTGTCCACGAGCGTTGGAATTCTTGGAGGAGGTCAAGCCCGCTACCAACATGTCCTCTCGGCTCTAGCGTTCGTCCCAAGTTTTTTTGGCCCCCTTTCTCTTCCTCCTAAATGTTGAATTAAAGGACTTTTGGCAAGGAACAAGTAAGGATAAAGCCTCCCAGTGGGTCAAATACGGACGACACTATACTTACGTACGCCTCGTTTTGGTTAGTACGGGTGTTGGCCTTGGCGCGACGAGAAGCAGAGAGAATCTGACTCAGTATCGCACTTCATCCCCAAAGTCGCTCCAGGGGCAGGTTTGTCCAAAATCGAGGTAAAGGAGTGTGGGACATGCCAAGTCATGGCTTGGGATCCGGAGAAAACATACCTCTCGCGAAGAACTGTTTCCTTTGTAATCTAACCTCCACGAGCGAGAAGTGACGTCATTTTTCTTGCTGTAGCCTGACGGCGGGTGGCGACGTCATTCACGACTTAAAAAGTCGTCCATGTAGAAATTCTTGGATACAGGCATTTATTGTTTCCTGAGATAAAGCGGGACTTCTCGGTTCTCTTCAGCTGTCCTACGAAGACGTAATTGGCTGTGGACGGGACAAGCGGCTCCAAAGATTAGTACAACGCATCTGATACACGTCCGGGGCGCAGTTTGATGTTCTATTGTCGCGCTCAATAAAAAGTCACATATCACGGTTATATACCCTCGATCACCAGGTACTGTGAAACATGGCTTCTCTGCCTCTGCAATAGCCCTTCTTTGTTCCACGCGGAAGCGCTGAGTAAACTAATGCTGTTTTAAAAGGGGTGTCTCGAAAACTCAGGACCCTTCGAAAACACTCAGACCTCGGTGTCCGAAAACTCAGACCCGAAAACGCAGACCCTCTGGGTGTCTCGAAAACTCCAGGACCCGAAAAAACTTCAGAACCGCTCGGGTGTCTCCGAAAACTCAGAGCCGCTAATAACTCAGACACGCCTCCGGGTGTCGCGACAACTCAGCACCCGAACCTCAGACCCTCGGGTGTCCTCGAAAACTCAGACCCGAAAAACTCAAGACCCTCTGGGTGTCTCGAAAACTCAGACCCGTAACAAACTCAGTACACTCTGGTGGTCTCGAAAACTCAGACCCCGAAAAACCCAGACCGCTCGGCTGTCTCGATAAACTCAGGACCCTGAAAAACTCAGACCCTCTGGAGTGTCCCTCGAAAGCTCCGACCCGCCAAAAACTCATAGAGCCTCTTCTGGTTGTCCGGTCTAAGAAACTCACGAAACTCGACCTCGGAAAAACTCAGACCCTCTGGGTGTCTCGAACACTCAGACCCGAAAAATAAAACATATTTACACGCGTGTGACATGCCTGCAAGCCGACTTGTTTACTGTTCGTCGATACAGTGGCATTACCAACAAGCGTGCCGAGTAAACACAAACAGCCTCATAGTGTTAGATACTGAAATGACATGAAATATTATCTGCCGAGAATTGGTCTGAGTTTCGAGACACTCGAGGGTCTGAGTTTTTTCGGGTCTGAGTTTACAACCCCGGGTCCTGAGCTTTCCGGTCTGAGTTTTCGAGACACCCGAGAGTCTGATTTTTTGCGGTCTGAGTTTTCGAGACACCCGAGGGTCTGAGTTTTCGAGTCTGAGTTTTTCGAGACACCCTTTGTTTGGATAGCGGTTGCAATTCCAGCAAACGTTTTTTGTTTGCTGAATTGCAAACCGCTATCCAACAAATGCCATCGTTAGGTGGGCTACTTCCGCGTGGTCCACGCCAGCACTGTTTTGTACAGGAAACCACCACGCAACACACCTCGCGAATAGCTTAATTTCCCGGGGGGGGGAGGTACTACCATATTATGGGCCATATAGGTACGTGCCCGCGGAATAAGGGTATGGGTTATTTGGAGGTTCTCAGTCTTTTTTACCCTTTTGTAACTGTGTCCTGGTGCGGTCCTTAGATAGGGTAGCTAAAATTGTATTATCTAATACTGAAGTGTGAAAATGCCCACCTATACGAAATGTCTTTGTTTGATACTTGATGTATCCTTTTACGTATTAACAAAATGAATTTTTGCAACAGCAGTTTAATTAGCCTTGAATAGGGTGTCCATATTTCCGGTTGGGCCTTAAAAAGGATAGGAAATTTTCGCTGTCTTAGTCTTAAATAGGGTTGGGTTCAAAAACCTTCGCAGCACAACCCCTCATCCAAAATTCGCGGGAGGTACCCCCCCCCTCCCCCCCCGCGGCTTAATTTCTAATGACACGACACGTGTGGCATCTGAACCTGTGGCTTTATACGATAACGAAAAGAGGGAAAATCTATACGAATGTCAAGTATAGTTTTTAATGAACACATGCAAGCTAGGATTTTCCTTTTCTCGGCAAGATAATTGTCATGCTCGATTTTACGTATCTAACCACCTATGAGCTGTTTTTTGTTTTCTCGGCCAGATGTTGGTTAATGCCACAGTTTCTGACGAACAGTAAACCAAGTCCCTGCTTTGCAGCATTTCACGCCGGTTGTAAATAGGTTTTTGTTTTTCGGGTCTGAATTTTCGAGAGACACCGCAGAGGGTCTGAGTTTTTTCGGGTCTTGAGTTTTCGAGACAAAACCAGAGGGTCTGGAGTTTTTCGGGTCTGAGTTTTCGAGACACCCTAGAGCGGTCCGGAGGTTTTTCAGGGTACTGAGTTTTTCGGGGCCTGAGTTTTCGAGACCCCCAGAGGGGTCCTGACGTTTTTTCAGGTCTGAGGTTTCGAAGACACCCGAGGGGTCTGAGCTTTTGGGGTCTGAGTTTGTTCGAGACACCCGACCCGATGGATGTGAGGTTTTCGTCGGAGTCCTGAGTTGTCACGGGGGGGGGAAGACACCGAGGGTCGTGTAGTTTTTCGGGTCTGAGTTTTTCGATGACACACCCCGAGGGTCTTGAGTGTTTTCGGGTCTGGGGTCTGTGAGTTTTTCGAGACCACCCGTTCCTAAAAGGTCTGGGATCCCCCCCCCCCCGATAAGTGAGATTGGAATATAGCGAGTTTCGCCCAGACCGAGTTTTTCGCCCACATCGTTTCGCCCAGAACGAGAATGGTTTCGCCCAGAAGTAGAAGTAACTAACTCAAAGGAAATTTTTCCATCTTGGAAAAATATCTCACCCTTTCACCTGTCCATACAATCTGAAAAGAAACTAAAGTTATCTCACAAGGTGTATGCCGAGAACGAACGTTGTGTAATGCCGTGAAAACGTGACTTGTCCTGAAACCATGTTGAAACTAACAAGTTGTCACTTTCACCGAGAACCGAGCGAAAAGAGAGGTTTAAAAATGTTTATCGAAAAATTACGACTATGATTTTGTTTTTATCTGCAGCACTTAATTTATCGAGAAGGTCGCGTTCGTTTTGTGTTAAAGCAAATTAAACGCTGTTGAAAACACTTGCGTGTGGAACAGAATCCGTGGAACATCGTTGCAAAATTGTATAGACAAAAAGTTCCGCTCGCCAAATTACGAACACGGATTCGCAAAATACTAAAAAAAGAATTTTTTAAAGATTATATTCCTATGACATAGATAATGGTAACATGTATTTTGCACTGATTAAAACTGGTCGGATCAGAGATTCGTAGAGGTCTATTAGTCTGGCGAAACGAGTGTAGGTCTGGGCGAAACGCTTACAGGTCTGGGCGAAACGCTTCATGGGCGAATCTCGTTATGGGCGAAACCCGTGGTTACCGGAGATTGTCATTCAGAGAGACTCCGTTTTTCTTGGCTGCTGCGTCCATCACCATTCTAACTTTGCCTGGCTTGTTCGGGTCTAGCACCGGGTGGTGAGGGAGAAACCATCGTTTCGAGGATGGCATTGCCGCTTCTGCTGGGGTTAATTTGCGGGCGTAGCCTTTAGCTTCATACTCCTTTATTATTCCACTGTACTTTTCTGCCAAAGCGCGGTCTCGCTTGACGGTTCTGTCAGTAGACTTAAGTACGTTTTTCTGCGACGTCTCTGTTATCGCACACGGCTGCACTTCTTTTCCTTCCACAGAAGGCCGGCTTCGTAACGGTCTCCATGTGTCTGACGGTACTCTCGAGGATCTCTATTGGTGGTTTGCATCGAAAATAAAAATCGTAATCCATTCAATAAATTAAGTCAAGAATCAGGTATATGATAGATAATGATAAACACAAAACATCGCCGAGATTTAGGTCTGTGCGGTTTTTCATTGCCGCGTTATTCGGTAAACAGTTTCACCTAAATTTATAGAGCTTTGTATGGAGACGCCATGTTGGTGCCCTTCCGAGGGGCACCAACATGGCGGCCGGAAACCAACAGAAACATCTCGTCATTGAGTTTTGCCACTGAAACGAAAAATTATTACTCTAGAGTTCTAAGACATTGAAAGTAATACTTCTTCTAGTGCAAGAACTGTTCAGTTACCAAAAACGTAAGCGATAACTGCTCTTTCGACCTACGCGTGATCCTTCTCGGACCGCCATTTAATGTCACGCAACGCATAAACTTGGAAATTCAAATGTCCCTATAAGAAAATGAGGAAACCTATCGAGCTTAAACGTCGTACAATGCCAAGTTTTGATAAGGTCTCATGTGTGATTTTGGAAAAATGATGACGTCACATGAAAACAAAGAATAGCTCTTTTGTCCACACGAGTTCGAGGGGATTCATGTTGTTACTTGGTTCCGAAGGAATCTGTGCGCCACCAGTTTTGCAGTTGCTGATTAAGTAGGTCG
>JAHPZR010046311.1:10000-14110 GCA_019787425.1 Platygyra sinensis
TACCAGGCATTTTTTCGGTCGTGACATCGTCGCATTTTAGCATCGTTGATTTCAAAGCGAACATCGCAGCTTTCAGGATTTCAAAGTCCATATTGCCGAAGCTAATGTTACTTAGCTTTATAATTTTCAATTTTAGCCCTTCACGAAAAGTCTCCTAGTTAAAATTGAACGAAAGCCCATAATCATGCTGCGATACGCTATGCTGCCGCACGTCCTTCTAGTCTTTCCATGTCCAATTGTCGCAGGTACTGCTGCTTAGCTTAACAAATTCGTGCAGCGTTAACCACCATGCATGAACTCCATGTTGTCGAACAAAAAATTCTCCTTTCCAGTACCCCGTTGAAACCTGCTGAACCTACAAGACGAAGTGCTTAGGACAAGAACCACACTAAGTAGGGGAGGGATAGGGAAACCATTTAATCCGGTTTCAATGAATAAATTAATCAGAATCGAGTGAGTGAGTGAGTGAGTGAGTGAGTGAGTGAGTGAGAGAGTGAGAGTAAGTGAGTGAGTGAGTGAGTGAGTGAGTGAGTGAGTGAGTGAGTGAGTGAGTGAGTGAGTGAGTGAGTGAGTGAGTGAGTGAGTGAGTGAGTGAGTGAGTGAGTGAGTGAGTAACAGTAACAGTAACAGTAACAGTAAGTCTTTATTGCGCCTTACTCTCCAAAGGGAGGTATCGGTCTTGTTACAATAAAGGTGATGATATCTCGTAGAAGTACTAATTAACTATAATTAACTAACTAATACAATTGGTATAAAATTATTATATTCAATTATTTTTTTAATTTAGGATTTCTTTTCTCTTCTGAAACATTAAATACGTGTATTTACCTACTATTTTTGAAGTGTTTTCGTTTTCTAGGGTAAGTAAATACCGTATCTTATCCTCATCATTATTTTTTTGAAAACAATATCGTGTATTGAAAAGGGAGAATGGAACTCATATCTAATGTTATCATTCCCTGGGCAATACATCAAGAAGTGCTGTTCGTCCTCTATATACCCTCTATTGCAGACTAAACACGTTCTTCCTTCTACTGGGATTGGTGCACCTCTATTTTCGTATTTCTCAGTTTGTATTCGCAAGCTATGAACCCCCAGACGCAATTTTGTCATACTTATTCTATGTGCTGGGTTTCTGATAGTTCTGAGATAGTCTTCCAATTGGTAGTCGAATTTGACTTCTTTATGTGTAAACTTCTCTCTGGAGCCTTCGGAAGTGTTGTTGCGAGCCTTCAGCCAATTTCGAATGTAGTCTTTTTTAAGCTGTTTCTTTATGGAGGAACGAGCATTCTTGATGTCTTGTTGGCTTGATGTATTGCTTGTAGAGTGCATTCGTATTGTTTCGTCATTATTTAATACATCAAACAATTGGCTGTGATTTTTTGCGTGATGAAATGCTTCCTTTAACAGAGGATTGACCGTTTTATGCTGTAATCTAAGCCAGTAACTAAATATTGAAGCTTTTATGTCTATACTCAAAGGGTACCGTCCAAGTTCTGCTCTACAGGCAATGTTCTCTGTGTACCATGGGGTATTTAGTGTTTGTTTACAGAACTTGATATGGACTTGTTCAATAGTGCTTTTGTCAAAATGAGTCTTACATGATAATAGCTCCGTTCCCCATATTTCGCATCCATATAGTAGTATAGGTTTGACAAGGGCACCAAAAAGCGTATTCTTAATTGTAATTGTGGTCGTATCCGAATTGGAGAACAATCGTTTCACTGTCACAAGAACTTTATAAGCTTTTTTGCTAAGGATGTCTCTTGCGTAATTATAGCGACCAGATGAAGTCATTTCTATCCCAAATATGTTTGTTTGTCGACGATAGGTAATGCTTCTGATCCATATTGGAAATTTTCATTGTTTTTGGTTTGACCGCTTCCACTAAAGATGATGATATTTGATTTTTTGGTATTCACCTTCAGTTTCCATTCCTCTGCGTGCTTTTTAATAACGTTAATCGATTTCTGTAGTCCTTCTGGAGAGGGACTTGATATTAACAAATCATCAGCATACATGAGGCAATTTAGAGAATGGCTTCCAAGCATTACTCCTGAGCAATGGTTGTCCCTAAAGTATTGCGGTAAATCATTCATAAATAATGAAAATAAAACTGGACTTAAGCCATCACCTTGCCTTATTCCTTTATTGCACGAGAACATTTCCGTGATAGAGCTTTCATCAATTTTGACGCAGCTTTTAATCTTTTAATGACTTTAAAGAATTTGCCTTTAACTCCATACTGGTAGAGTTTATAGATCAGCCCGGACTGCCACTCGCTATCAAACGCTTTTTCATAATCGATCAGTGAAGCCAACATAAAGCCGTTTCTTATGTTGTTTCGTATACTTATTAAGGAGTTGCTGTAGGATAAATAAACTATCTGTTGTTCGGGAATTTGGGCGAAATCCAAACTGTTCTGGATTGAGGATGTTATGTTGTTCGATAAACTTGTTCAGCCTGGATTGTAAAATTGATGTAAATAGTTTGCCTAAACAGCTCGTCAATGTGATTCCTCTATAATTTGCTGGAGACCGCTTATCACCCTTCCTCTTATATATCGGTTTTATAACACCTATGTTCCAATGAGTTGGGAACGTTCCACTGTCTAGTATATTATTGAACAGTTTTTCTAATGAAGGCATTAGATAATAGCGTCCGTGTTTAATCATTTCATTAAGGATACAATCCATACCCGAAGCTTTCTTCAACTTGAGTTTTGATATTTGTTCATGGATTTCGTTGGTCGTAATAGGTTGTCCTAAAACGGCGTTATTCGGTGAATTTTCGTTTTCCACGTCAAGATCTTCATTTGAAAAGTCGAAAATGGTGTGCGGTTCCTGGCTATCATATAATAATTTCTGATAATGACATATCCAATCTTCTGACGAAACATAGGTTTCCTCTTCGACAGCATCGCTTTTTCTAAGTTGATTAATACACCTCCAGAAATCTTGACTGCGTTTGGGGTGTAAAGCATTAATTTCATTTACTATTTGCTTTTTATATCGTTTATGCATCATTTTGACATGCGTTTTGTATTTCTTTTTAAGAGCAAAATAATTTGTCGTAGTGATTGGTTAGAACTGGGGTTAATTTTCTTTAGTAATTGTTGTAGTTGTTTCTTTAATTGTCTGCAGGTGTGATCGTACCAGGGTTTCTTTTTTTTGATAGTTTTAGATGTTTTTCGCGTAGTTGCTAGGCATGATTTGGCCACCAAATTGATAATTTGGTTGAATTGCGAGATGTCATCATCTACCGATGCGTGGTGTTCTGAGTTGAAGGAATCAAATAATCTTTGAACATTAGGATTGGATAATGCACTGAGAAATTTGTCTTTTGAATCTGTCTTCCAAAGAAACTTTTCGAAGTTCTTTTGGGTAGGTGCCGCTTTGCATAGTGGTTGTCTAGATGCATTGTCTTTTACCATGTGAGAGCGGGAGGGCGTTAATTTTAGACTGATAGGACAATGATCTGAGTAGGTTGTCAAGTCTTGAACTTGAAAACCTAATATCGACTTTATAAGTTCTTCACTTGCTAGCGCGTAGTCGACTGTGCTTTCCCCATTAGTTTGATAGCAAGTGTATTTTCCATCGAGATCACCTGTTAGCCTTCCATTCAAAATTCGCAATCTATTTCCTATGCATAATCGTAATATTTCTCTTCCTACTTTGTTGATTGTGTAGTCCGCGGTGTTTCGCTTTGGGCAATGCGTGTCTCAGTTGCGTCAGTGTCTCGACTCGAGTGAGTGTGTGAGTGAGTGAGTGAGTGAGTGAGTGAGTGACGTGAGTGAGTGAGTGAGTGAGTGAGTGAGTGAGTGAGTGAGTGAGTGAGTGAGTGAGTGAGTGAGTGAGTGAGTGAGTGAGTGAGTGAGTGAGTGAGTGAGTGAGTGAGTGAGTGAGTGAGTGAGTGAGTGAGTGAGTGAGTGAGTGAGTGTGTGAGTGAGTGAGTGAGTGAGTGAGTGAGTGAGTGAGTGAGTGAGTGAGTGAGTGAGTGAGTGAGTGAGTGAGTGATGTGAGTGAGTGAGTGAGTGAGTGAGTGAGTGAGTGAGTGAGTGAGTGAGTGAGTGAGTGAGTGAGTGAGTGAGTGAGTGAACAGTAAACAGTA
>JAHPZR010046312.1:0-11180 GCA_019787425.1 Platygyra sinensis
AAAACGCATCAAATGTTTTCCGTCCATAAATACGCTGGAGAAATTTGAAAACAGAGGTTTCGCTCTAAAAACGCATCAAATGTTTTCCGTCCATAAATTAAATACGCTGGAGAAATTTGAAAACAGAGGTTTCACTCTGAAAACGCATCAAATGTTTTCCGTCCATAAATACGCTGGAGAAATTCGAAAACAGAGGTTTCACTCTGAAAACGCATTGAATGTTTTCCGTTCACACTACACTGGAGAAATTTGAAAACGGAGGTTTCACTCTGAAAACGCATCAAATGTTTTCCGTCCATAAATACGCTGGAGAAATTTGAAAACGCAACAATCACTGATCATTTTTGATTTGGGTTTGAAGAAAACTCGGTCAGGGAAATCACGTGATTATCATGACGTCATCGTTTCTCAAAAAGCTGCGTTTTTAAAATGTTTTCCATCCACACTAAAAAAAGCCGACGTTTTTGAAAAGCTTCTTTTCAGTGACAGATTAGTGTGGACCGTAGGCCAACCCATTTAAAGAAAGCTCCATTTTCAAATTCCTGCCCCCTTTGTTGTTTGCTCGAGGGTTAGCGCGTTCTGACCAATCACTTAATCAGAGCAAGGGTATTGCCAATCAGCTGAAAAGCCGCGAAACCAATTTCGACTTTTCCCGCTCTTTCCATCAGCGACATGGTCTTACCTCGGTCTTTGATGAGATGATTACTGTAGTCGTGGTTTTTCACCTTTTAAGTTGTATTCGTTATTTTTATTATTTTGTTCAGTTTATTGTTTGTTTGTTTTTTGCAGTATTTAACCAAGCAGGTCAATGCCGCGGACACTATCGCGCGACAGAAGGATAAAAAGCTAAAGGACTCTGAAAACAAGATAAACACACTGGTGAGTTGAATTTGATGCTAGTCAAACATTCTACTCACTGTTATTTTACCAGTGTTTAAAATGGGTTTGTTAGAAAGTGTACTGATTACAGTTCTCGTTGTAAATTTGAAAAGACAATCAGTAAGTAATGCTTTCTGAAATAAACTTTAACTTCTTTTGTAAGTACACAAGGCCCATACAAGCAGTGTGTCTGTTTATGTTCGAAATATAAAGAAATTTATGGGAATAATAAAGAGTCTTACTATGGTAAACTTACATCGTGTAGTTAGTTACCCACCAAATCGCTTAAAATTAATTTTGACTCCTCCTATAACGCGCAGTAACAGTCAACGCAAACCCACCAAATTGCTCAAAATCCGCCATTTTGAGCCGCAGAAACGACAATACACAACAACTAACTAACTAACGTTTATTTTGAGCTTTAACATAGTCATTACTCGATGTAAGTTTATGCTGTCAAGACTCTTCAATATTCCCATACTTTTCTCTATATTTTGAACATAGACAGACACACTGCTAGTATGGGCTTCCTGTGGTAAGTATAGTTTTGAAATCTAAACGTGCGTATATTTAGCGAGTTTTACGCTCAAGTGGTAGCTTGGTCAAGTCAGCGTCAGTGGCGTATACAACCGGAAATTATCTGTAACATGAAGCGACCAGGAGTATTTCTACTCCCCCCTGGATGGGATGCTAGTCTATCACAGGGTTACCCCCCAGCATTAAATTCGCCGCTACCCATTTATGTACCCGGTGGAGAGAGGCGATATGAGAGTGAATTGTGCGCTGAACTGGACCGGGTAATAGTATGCCTCTCAGAACGTTGGTGTTACGAGACGAATTTAAGCTACACAAGAGTTTTTTTTATTGTTGTTCAGTTCAACAAAGTTTTCTTCATTTTATATTATTTCTGTGTATGGGCAGACTGAAGCAGTGAAAGCCATGGAGAACAATATCCACAAAGCAAAACATTTGCACTAAGATTTTGGAATATAAATTATTTTTGAACATGTATTTTAATGCAAATGCTACTGTTTGCATTGTTTGTTGTTGCATGTATTAGATTTACTCAATCCCACTGTTAATTACTTTTTCATTATAGTGTCCCCAGTTTTATTAGTCTGTAATTAATATAAAAGGTGAAAGTCAATCGATACTTTATTAACTACTTTTTGTTATTGTTACGGATGACTGTTGTTATGATCATTACTACTATGCTTAATTATTCTAAAGAAAAGCTCCACAGGTTCTTTTATAGTGGTACATCCTTATCGAGTGCAACCTTCTCCAAAGTAATGTTACACGCACCATGCACGCAACTGACTCGCTCGACGGTCTTAATTTCGTCATTTTCAATCGAAATTTAAGGTTGTAAATTTACTTCCATCATTCTTGTAACTGTGCCTAAGCCACAATTTCATATTTATGCAATCATTCTACCGTAGATTTGAACAAAAATAACTAAGGATCGTTTCAATATATGAGTCCCAAAACAGTCATCAAACATAAAGAATATGGCTCCGGTGAGCTCATTTTTTGGGACTACAATTTCTCAAAACAACTAAAAATAATACCAATGAGCAGTAGCAAGCACTTACCTTGAAAGCTTAACTGTGGCTTTGCACGGTCGTCATCGCCGTGAAACAGCAGACAATGAGAAAAAAATATATGTCAAAACCTGAACTACTACCAGAACCGGAGAGAAAGAACAAAATGAAGGTCAACAAACCATAAATCTTGGCTCTATTGCGCCACATATTCGCCATATTTTCGTCACAAATTTCCACTATGATGGAAGCATAAGACGCCATCTTGAAGCACGAAACAACCAATGGGCGATAAGAAATCAACCCACGTGATATACGTTTCCAATCCAGTCTCTTTACTATCCATGCTGTTAGGGAAATGACTTTTTGAGCGGGAAAGGTAGGACGTCATCTCTACAAGATATTTTTTCTAAGACTTAGCCCCATCAAACTTCAAGCCAAATAACGCCAACAGCAGCTAGAAATGTCTACTCCATTGCACGTCTAAGCCCTAAATTGATGTGGCTAAGGCTCTTTGCTGTCTAAAGCAAGCACAACATTATCGCCACATGCAACGGTCCAAACGGACTACCATTACGGGGCTAAATGACGTCCACAGAAACACAGAAAGTCCACAGAAAGGCCAGAGAGACAACTTCACTCGTGAACCGCCATGTTTACAACAGGGCACTTTAGGCGTCCCACGGTCTGCATCTGAAACCATCTCTTACCTCTGTCTGAGAGAATACCAGACACGCACAGTTCTTACGTTACGTTTATGCCTGTAAAATCAACTGAAATGTCAATTGCTGGTTTAAAAGAAAAACAAAACAAAAACAAAAACAAAAAAAACCCACCATGTTAATTTTTTTTTTTTTGGTAGCCTAGGTATCGGAGGCCCAGAACGTTTTCGCATGCGTTGACGGAATGTTTGAACAAGAGAGGAAAAAGCAGTACCTCCAGACTCTGGAGCTGGAGCGTCGTACCAAACGAGTCATCCCGGGATTTCAGCTCGTGCGATCGCTTTTTTTTAGACGCAGTTGGCCCTTCGCTGCTTTCTGCTACCGACCTCTCCCGGTGCGGCATGGAGGGAGAGATATGTCGGCCCCTAAACCATATGTGACAAATCGCACGCCTACTCACAGCTCCAAACCGCCCTTGTCAACTGATTGAACGTAAGAATTAGATGGCTTATATATTAGAGAGAAAAGTCATTTTATCTGCCATATGGTAAGCACTGGAGTCGCAGATTACAGTGTGCGCACGCGCCCTACTGAAAGTAACATACATACAGGCATAAGCTTTATTTCATCTCGAATTTCCGAATAACTAGAGGAGCTAATATCTTCGAGACATTACATTTACAGCTAAAATACATAGCATATACAGATAACTACTAAATACATAATTTTTAAAGATATATTCATTAAAAGGAAAGCCGCTGTACAAAATGAGGCCCTGGATTCTCTTTTAAAACCAGTAAACTTCATATTTTGCATAAATCCAGACTCAGACTACGTGTAACATAGGAACCTAAATAGTCATCAAAACCATACTTTTTCCGCGGCTCGATAAACAACAGGATTTCGCGTGGAATATTGGTTTTCTACATTTCAGCATAAAAGACGCTGTTACGTGACATTTCAGCCCAATATCTGTCTGTATTTCCAAAAACATACCTAGAGAATTTGACTTGTCACTGATAATCTTGATACAATTCTCTCCTAGAGCTAGCTCTCCACAAGGGTTATCGTAGCTCAAATAAAAGGAACTAACTCTTCTGTATGGGCCTTTCGAGGCCGGGAAGACTAAATTCACCGTGTTTTCGTTGAATCATGAATTGTACAATTTAATTAACAGTGATTTAAATGAAATTCGAGTCTAAATAAACGCGAACGTACAGATATCAAAACGACAGCGGAGAGCTGATCTATAGCTTTCTAAGGGCCTAAATCGTCCTGAATGGACTGACCGAGAGCTTCCTACATGGAGAATCCATTGAACTTCAAATAAACTCGGACATAATTAATTGCCAAATGTTGTCAACAGCTCAATTATCGACCGGAAACCACAACAAGAAATCTCGCCCGCGCTGTATGATAGTTAGCTAGGCCGAAAACGCCTGGAATTGATAAAACAAGGAAATGAAAGGTTTACTCACGATCGATCAGCCTTTGACGTGCTTTCCTTTGCTCTGTTCGTGGCCATGTCTCGCTCGCAAATAGCAATGTCCCGGATGTACTTCGTTTTCCACGAGCGGGAAAGGTAGGACGTCATCTCTACAAGATATTTTTTCTAAGACTTAGCCCCATCAAACTTCAAGCCAAATAACGCCAACAGCAGCTAGAAATGTCTACTCCATTGCACGTCTAAGCCCTAAATTGATGTGGCTAAGGCTCTTTGCTGTCTAAAGCAAGCACAACATTATCGCCACATGCAACGGTCCAAACGGACTACCATTACGGGGCTAAATGACGTCCCGCGTCTAATGCATCTCAGGACGGCTTCATGTACGATAATGGACGACGCTTGCTAGCAAATCCTTCGACTTGCACCTTCATTGGACTTAATGATGTCCTCCGGCAGACTTCCTTTAGACAGCAGTTATAGAAAGCTAATTGAACAACGCCGCCTCCGAGATACCGCGCGAACTAATATTCAGCCGAGTGTAGCCTGGGTAAAACTTAACGCCGATTGGAGAAGGGGCAAAGGGGGCGGGGTGGGTGGGGCTAAATAAAAAAAAAATAGATAACATTTCAAGCTAGGTCAGCTCTACAAGCTTCTGCCATTAAGGAATCCTCCCCTCCCCCCTCCCTTTTCTGGAAGTAAAAAAAGAAAAACCTAAATCGAGGTGCTCAAATCTGCGGGTACGTTTTTGGAGATACAGGACAGATATATATCCTGATATATTCTTCATATGTATGTTATTGTGCTATCACTAGTACATGTACATGGCTTTTTTTAAGAATTAAAACAAACCTTAATTTTGATATTTTTATCCCACCTACTGCAGAAGAGATGACAACTTTAATAAACTATAGCTGCTTCTGACGAGAAAAAAAGTCAAATTTCTGCCGTCGGTATTGATGATTCTCTTAGCCTCTATCTGAAGCCATTTATTCGAAATCATGGCATCCTCGCTCGTCTTTATTCTCATACATAACTTAAAAACCTAACAGTAAAGAGAGCTCCTGTAACAAACATGTAATATTTAATTAAATAATATTAATAATAATATTTAAATAAACTTACCACGTGCAGTCCGCCATTCTCAAAACGTACAAACATTCAAGAAAGCCCTTTAAAACTCATTTATTTCGGAAAGCTTATAATCTATAGAACATCTGATCAAGTATGAATTTATAGTTAATATTATGCAATTTTATAGTTGGAATATTAATTAGCCTTAGATTTTTCGCATTTTTATGTAACTGATTTGACTGTAAATAGTAGAATTCTAGTTTTGTCATTGTAAAGCGCACGAGAGCATTTTCTTATGTATCGTGCGCTATAGAAGCAATAAAATTATTATTATTATTATTATTATTATTAATTTTATATCTTTTTCCCCTAAAAAATACATGCCAAATCTTTAAAAACTGACTTAACAGCTGCTGGCGTACCAGGTGCAACTATCAGCTGAGTTACTGAAAAGGTAGGATTGTGATTTTTTTTTTTGGTACACACTGTAGCGACACAGTAATATTTGTTTGAATCGCTATAAAGTCTCCATGTCTTAGACTGCTTATCGAAACACCAGTCAGACTCGGGTCTAACAATAACAAACTGGTTATCAGGGGCAGGGTCAGGAAGAAATTTCCGTTTATATCCACGGCGTCGCTTTTGCCACTTTCGCTGCATAAAGATTTGTGGCTTTTCTGTTACGTTCTTTTCGTGATTGAAAACGAAGAAAATACTCTTACCTTCCATGTTGAGCTGACCGATCGCAGATATCTGCATGCGTCCGTCACCGAAAAATCGTAGTTTCGCGGCCCCTTCTAAAAGAACGGTGACCATTCTTTCCTCCAATCTAGATTTCCCATAGCCCATTCCCTATTCTCCATACAAAATTCCCATTCCTCACTTCTCATTCTCCATTCAGCACATTCCCCACTCCACATTTCAATTTCACATTCTCCAATTCCACATTCCTATTCTCCATTTTCTATTTTCCATCCCCATACCTCATTTTAGTAACATCCCTTAAAGTGGCTCAAAAACAGTTTCCAGGATTTTCCAAGACGTAGATTTTGATGGGTAATAATTAACACTCTTTATCAATTGATGCTGCATTCATGGTGTCAAAATACTGCCCAATCACTAGTGAACACCTTGGTATTATTTTCGTGACACAATAAGTTTACCATTGCAAACACTATGACCCGCTAAAAACACCTTTAATTTCAGCTTTAAGCGCTTATATTCAGAAACGGCACGGTGAAACTTTTTCTTCTTATAGAATTTTGATAAGCAGTATAAGCTGCAACTTTTGGCATGGCAAAGTTTAAAAAATTCTGTACATGGGTTCAGAGCCACCTTAAATTTTCGAGAATTTATGGTGGCTCTGAACCCCATAAAAAGTTTAGAAAATTTAAGGTGGCTCTTCCCTACTCGGCCATACTGCCTTACCGCTCTTTTGCGTTCGCAATGACTAAACACTCGTCTAAGCCCGGGCGTCTAAGTGACCCTTAGAGAAAAAACCGGCTGCAAGTAGACTAATCAAAACGAATAACGAAGGGGTAAGATTTCTTTCTTTCCTTTTTCTAGGGTAGTTTATTAGGTAGTCCATATGGGTAGTCCATCTAGGTAGTCCATTTGAGAGTCCATTAGGGTAGTCCAGTTGGTAGTCCATATGGGGTAGTCCATGGACTGGGGGTCAGCAAAATGTAACCAACTCCAAATTTCGCTCTCATGCATGAGGAGACCTACTAACATAGGTCCCGTATGGAACTAGGGAATGACGGGATGCGTGACTGGGAAGGCCGTTACAGGTATAGGTAAAAAGCGATGGATATCTAACTCGCTGGTCGCAACTCAGAGGACATCTTACGCTTTTCACAACCTTTGAGAAATTAGAGGAAAGACATAAAAAGTTCGATAAACAGACATCGATACAAGTTACTGTCGCTTTATTTGGCGTAAAAACTGTACGAGCACCCAAATTTATTCATGCCCGAAACGAAAATATCTTTAAATAAGAATTATGTAATTTCTCTAAAAAGCGTTTAATTAATCATATGGTTAATAAAATATATGCGCCCCCATCCGTATATATTTCTCAAACATCTCAGTGTACGAAAGAACGTCTGAAAAAGTGTTTTCTAAAAGACTGAGGCACCATACTGAACCATGGAATGCTTAACTTTGCTTGAACACATTTTTAAATGCGAAGCATTAATTCAAGATATTTACAAAACCTTTTTAAAAACGTGATACAAAATATCAGTTATACGTTCCAGTTACACTATGACTACCTCGACCTCAAATATTATCAGTTGAAATTCAGTGAGCGAGTTTTTAATCTGTTCGCTTTTGCGTAGCTCCGTTTTAAACAAAAGTTCGCACGACAAGCACTAACCAATCACAGAAAGGATTCCGTCTTAGCCAAAAAAAGTACAAAACCAAAACAGCCACGTGACGTTTTCCCGCGCAAACCTTCGGTTACACGTTTTCCCCGCGTTTTACACCGATTTTACATATTTAGGTGCTTTACGTGAAGCTCTGACTGGCTAATTCACTACAATTTGCCACCACAGGGCCCGGGCTGGCACTGCTAGAAATACTTTTACCTTCACCGCAGTTCAGTTCGCTGAACCCTCACTCCCCCCCCCCCCCCCCCCAACCAAACTTAGCGTTAAAACCCACTTTATAGAACGAGGGAGAGAGAGTTCAGGAACTGGACTACATTCATTGCAAACACCAATCTATTGCTTACAGTCATCCAATCTATCGCCCGTAGTCCGAGTCAATTAGACTAGTCACAATTCTTACCCCGGTCAGATTCTAACAATATTTGTCTACTTCAACAGCTACTTTATAGCCAAAGCAGGATGCTTTGGTTAGTAACGATGGCGTAAAGGCTCAATTTTTATATATTTTAACCTCTCCTAAATGCAACGGTGAAGAGGATACATTTTACTTAAGAAAGCTTTGGTAATTTCTTTAAATAAAATTACTTTTCTTTCTTCTTTTTCTATTTACAATTTATCTTCTTTCGACTTCACCGAACGATTTAGTTCAGTTGGCAATAATCCTCCAGATAGCACTTAGGAAGTCAGAGTATCCATGGTAAATGCTAAATTACACTTTGGGTCAATAAAAAATCTAGTTAACGTTAGAAAATCTTCATCAAAGGTACTCAAAAAATCCTCCGACTCTATCTAATCCAAAAATAGCCCGAACTCTAGAGAATACTCGAAGGGTTGTGACGTCAACATTGTGTCAAAAGATACATCGTTGCTTGGCATTATGTGGGTTCAAAACGCGGGCTCATTTATGCCCACACGAGTGATTATTATGTTACACTTCATATAACGCTACCTCTCTGTCCCACCCTTGTATATTGACTACCTAACAACTACACAGTGCACTGCACTTTTGCTACTACATCCAGCAACTGGACAATGGTACTTCAGTCCCATCAGGTCAGTGGTAATCTCCACGTGCGCAGAATCCACTTCGGTGTTCAGCACCATTCCTCTGGTTCGCTACGGAAGAACAAAACAAACTTGGAAAAGCGCACTTGCACATCTAAAATAAAACTTAAAATTAGAATAAAAAGAATAGACTAAGAATGAATGAACTTTAACTTACAAGTCTACTCTTTTATCAATTATGTTCAGGATTGAAGGCAATTATTGTTTAATTAGTACTTCATATTTGGCAGGGCTATTTGACGTTTCCATATTACTTCATATTTGATAGAATTGTGTGTGTTTAGGTGACTTTTTGCCAATGAAGACAATTTGTGATGCTTATCATAAGAATTTGAATCTCATCAGCGTTCAATCCTGGACATATCTGAGATATATGGAATAACATCGTTTCTCGTTTGTAGAAAAATTCAATATATATCTGACGTCTCCTTTTAAATTTGGGACGTCACCAAGGTCGTAACAACAACCTTTGTTAGCCGTAACATCCTCCCGTTTTTGCCTTAAGGATAAAATTTATTTGGAAAATGAACTAACCATAACAGGGCAATATTAACTATCGGAGCTTTCCATTTCAAAACATTATCAAGGTAGCCACACACGAGGGACTAATCCCTGCAACAGTCAAGGGGACAAGTCCCATCGCAGGGTCCAACCTTGATGACCCTTTGGTCCCTGTGTCTGTGTAAAGTTTTGGGACAAGTCCATGCGACCTGTTCTTCAAACGGTTCGTGTGAACAGTTCGTGTGACAAGTCCCTGCAAAAGCCGTTCTTGTTAACTCTTCAAGGGACTAGTTGCAGAGACTAGTCGCAGGGACTTGTCCCCTTGTGTGTGCCGACCTTTAAAAGTGAAAATAAATGGAAGGAATATTTTCTGGGTAAGTTTCCCGAAAAGTCCAGAAATTGCTGAAAATTCCGAAATGCAAACCATTTTTACCAAAATTTGCAGGAATTCCAGGAGCTTGGGGTATGCCTCGCGAAGTTTCATCTTTTTCAGAAGTTCCGGAAAAAACTGATCAATTCGACGGCAGAAAATTCAGAAATGCAAACCGGAATTTTTGATCAAATGGAAAGTGTCCAAGCTATACCGTGTCTTTCTACCTCTTTATATCCTCAACACATGTGTTGAGCGTCACAGGTAATACTAGATATGAATGGCCTGTGAGATTCATTGTAATAGTCTTACCTTGAAGCAAGCGAACTGTTTATAACGTGCAGAAGAGTGGGTCCCGGTCCTTGGAGCATGGCTAGCAGCTGGTCAAGGTACAGTTTTGTTTTGTTCTTGTTTCCTCAAGCTTAGCTTCCATGTCTTTCACTGCTTCAGTCTGCCCATACACAGAAATAAATAAAAATGAAGAAAACTTTGTTGAACTGAACAACAATAAAAAAACTCTTGTGTAGCTTAATTCGTCCCGTAACACCAACGTTCTGAGAGCGCATACTATTACCCGGTCCAGTTCAGCGCACAATTCACTCTCAAATCGTCTCTCTCCACCGGGTACATAAAATGGGTAGCGGCGAATTTAATGCTGGGGGGTAACCCTGTGATAGACTAGCATCCCATCCAGGGGGGAGTAGAAATACTCCTGGTTGCTTCATGTTACAGATAATTTCCGGTTGTATACGCCACTGACGCTGACTTGACCAAGCTACCACTTGAGCGTAAAACTCGCTAAATGTACGCACGTTTAGATTTCAAAACTATACTTACCACAGGAAGCCCATACTAGCAGTGTGTCTGTCTATGATCGAAATATAGAGAAAAGTATGGGAATATTGAAGAGTCTTAACAGCATAAACTTACATCGAGTAATGACTATGTTAAGCGCAAAATAAACGTTAGTTAGTTAGTTAGTTGTTGTGTAATGTCGTTTTCTGCGGCTCAAAATGGCGGATTTGGAGCAATTTGGTGGGTTTTGCGTTGACTGTTACTGCACGTTATAGGAGGAGTCAAAATAATTTTAAGCTATTTGGTGGGTTACTACACGATGTTAGTTTACCATATAAGACTCTTTATTATTCCCATAAATTTCTTTATATTTAGAACATAAACAGACACACTGCTTGTATGGCCTTACTTACAGAAAGAAGTCATTTATTTCAGAAAGCATTACTTAATGATTGT
>JAHPZR010046313.1:0-14356 GCA_019787425.1 Platygyra sinensis
ACTTCGCCAGCAGCAATGGTGGAATTTTCTGGGGGAAAAATGTTATAATCGTTTGAAAGGTCAAGGTATCTTTTCCTTAGACATAAACAAAATTCTCCGATTACAAGTCACGCTAGATCCGCGCCATGCAAAGAATGTAATCAGATACACCTTTCAGCATATATATGCTGAAAGGCAACCGGAGTCACGTCACGGTTTTCGCGTAATGAAATTTGGTCGTGATGTAACAGAAGATGACGGCGGTAACTATGTCACGTTTCATGAGCTGAACGTTCGCATAAAGATTAAAAATAAATAAAATCTCTTACAACCCAGGCTCTGAGCCAACTTTGAATCACACAATCTCTGTTGTTTCCAATCTTTTAAGGAATAAAAGACTTGTTTCCATATCTCAAACCGCCCTCTCCTTATTCACGTACACTCACATGAAATTTCTGAGTTTCTTGACACAGAGACTTAGTTTCTGCTCAACAAATGTTGTCAAAGTGCAAGTCTCTTCAATTTTAAAGGAACAAAAAAACTTCGATGTGACGAGGACGATTTGAACTCGGAGTTCCAGACCGGCAATCTTCCACCCTAACCACTAGACCACCGAGGATTCGCTACCAGGAAACGGTTTGATTTAAGTAGTATGTCGAAAACCCGAACGCTATAAAGAAACTAACCATAACCCTAACACTAATTAATTGTTTCCGGGTAATGTTTCTCACAAAACGTTGTTGCTAAATATTACGTAATGTTTTTGTGAGCGCAAAAGAGTTAAAAAAAGTGCGGTATTTAAGTTTTTTTTACACTTCTTGTTTTTTTTTTAGTTTTGTCGGTGAGCAGACCCAAACTCACACTCGGCCAATTACTGTCACCGGATGATGTCATCATCAGCCAATTACAGGCCATTTCTCAGCTGTTTTCGTCATATCCCCCCTAAGGAGCATTTTGTCAAGTTAGCAAATTAACTATTCAGACAGAACATGGCCGTCTGTGAGAAATGTTTATATGGTCAAAATTGGGCCAAACTCCGTTGGAGATGCACATCAGGACATTTGCAAGCATAAAGAATGTAACTTAGGGCCAGTTGCTGGCTACTAAGGCTGAAATTATCCAGAGTTAAGCTGTATTTTCGTTTTGCGTGCGAAACAGAAGATCATTTGTAATCTGGAATTTTTCCCGGGAATTTTTGTTACTGTTCACTTTCGAAGGGAATATTCAATGCGCTATAAAGGTATTACGTCTGGCCATGGAACACGCTGACGGTGATAAATGCAAGATCGTGTTTACTTCGCCAGAAGCAATGATGGAATTTTCTGGGGAAAAAAAGTTAAAACTTAGCTTAAACCCTTTTAACATATGTAAATTTATATTCGTTTGAAAGGTCAAGGTATTTTTCCCTTAGACGTAAACAACCCTCTCGGATTACAATACGCTATGCAAAGAATATAATCATTGAATCACGTAACTTGTACTGTTCACTTTCGCTGTGGAATCGATCACGCAACTTATGATCTGTTGACCCGTCAATATTCTAAAAATCCAGAGCTTTGTAGTGTGCGCTGTGGAGATGAATTTGGCTTGGAATTTTACTGGAACGGAGCGCTTAACCCTATACTATGATTCTGTGGAGGAATTGGGGCGGCTGGCATGCTTTAAGTGTCTTTTTTTCGCTTCGAGAACAGTGACTTTCAAACCGAGTATGTAACTTTTACTCTTCTTACGAGAGGAAACTCAAAAAGCGATAAATCGCTTTAAAGGTTTCGGATCGCGCTGAAACGCAAGATGACCGTATAAAAAAGACAACAAGGCATTGAGGTCGGTTACTTTTATTACACTGAAAATTTACTAAAATTGCTGTATCATTGCTGATGTTATTAAAAAGCTGTATGTTCGCCTCGTTAGACCTCTCAAGTGTGGTCTACTCATCAAGCTTATTTAAGCGATATTGCAGAGGCTGTACAATGTCGGGCGACTAAGCTCATGGTTGGAAATAGGATTTCTTACAAAGAACTTTTGAATAAGACTGGTCTAATGTAGCTATCTTCTAGAGGAATCTATTTACTCTTCATTTTTTTCATTCAAATGCCTGCATAGTTATTATGGCCTCGATATCTCTAATTATCTGCAGTTTTATAATTCTGATCATGAACCCGATATTTTAAGGAACACTGAACTAACTTTTAAAACTAACTATGCAAGAACAGAATTATTTAGGTCGTCTTTTTTTCCTAGAGTTGCTCGTCTTTGGAATAATTTACCTATATCTATTAGGAAGATGGAATCACAAATCAATGTTCAAAAAAGACTTAAGACTCTACTGTTTTGCTTCTGATAGCAGAGATTTAATGTAATTGTTATTTAATCTCAGTCAGCATTATTTTTGTAACACATAATATTTTACTATGTTCGTTTTATAATAGTGCCTGTCATTATGGATATTTTATTCATGTTCTTGTTTTACATATATTGTTTCTGGTAGCCTTTATCACCAGGGAAGTTCATTCCTGTTGCTAGGTCTTCCAGCAGCTATTTATTTATATGTTTGTATGTACATATATTTATCTGCTGTAAAATTATTAAGTAAAGTAAAGTACAAACCTTTTGTAACATAACACCTTCATATGCTGAAAGGCGAGAGTCACGTTTCGCCTAATTAAAGTCGGTTGTTATGTAACAGTAGTTGACGGCGGTAACTATATCACGTTTTACGAGCTGAACGTTTGCTTGAAGATTAAAAAGGTAACAAACGCGCAGTCGGACAGTGTGAGTAACCGTGAGTTTTAAACCGCGGTACCATGGCGCAAACCCGAACGCTATAAAGAAGCTAACCATTAATTCATTTCAGTGCTTCGGCCTGTAATCAGTATTTACTTTGTGTACGCATCACAAGGTATCCAAGGGCGGTTTGAGATATGGAAACAAGTCCAAACCATCTTTTAAATTGTTTCCGGGTAATGTTTTCTCGCAAAACGTTGTTGCTAAATATTAGGTAATGTTTTTGTGAGCGCAAAAGAGTTAAAAAAGCGCGGTTTTTAAGTTTTTTTTAAACTTCTTGTTTCATTTTGCGATGCATTTCTGTCCAGAAGATATGTCTTTCAGAGTGCCAGTGGGAGTCTGGAAATTATGACAATATTTCTGAGATCAGATAGATATAAGCTTATGTTATTATGTTATTGGCCGGCTCAGGATCGGTCCGTACAGGCCGGAAAAGCTATGACCGAGGTCAGCTTGAAAATGCTGCCCGAAGGCAGCATTGTCAAGACCTCGGTCACAGTTTTTCCCTATACGGACCGATCCTGAGCCGGCCAATAACGTCTTTATCTTTTTTTTTTCTGCGGTAAATTGGCTTACAAGTGGGTTTGTTTACATTCAGTTGGCTTACGCGCCGTTTACAAACCATTTGCAAAAAAACTAACGAACGAACGAACAAGCGAGAAACTCAGATGCTGAACAAAGAAAGATGTATTAAAGAACAGATTTATTTCGAACCACTTTACGTTAGTTGCATTCAAGCCACCAGTTAAGTTATCTAAAAGTGTTTTCTCGGTGTCAAATTTCGTACAAAGTTTGAAGTTGTGCTGCAGATTTCTCTAAGTCGGCGCGTAAGCCAATTGAATGACAAAGTTGCGTAAACAAACCCACTTGTAAGCCAATTACCGCAGGAAAAAAAAGATAAAGACGTTATTGGCCGGCTCTGGATCGGTCCGTATAGGTCTTGACAATGCTGCCCTCGGGCAGCATTTCCAAGACCTCGGTCACAGCTTTTCCCTATACGGACCGACTAAGCCGGCCAATAACGTCTTTATCTTTTTTAACACAATAACATAAGCTTATATCTATCTGATCTCAGAAATATTGTCATAATTTCTAGATCCCCACTGGCACTCTGAAAGACATATCTTCTGGACAGAAATGCATTGCAAAATGAAATAAAAAGAAGCAAACTCACCGAAGTTGACCGGAACACGCTTGGCCAAGGTCGCCGACAAAAGTCGATGTGACCCGTGTCACGGTCATTCACTCTGCTAATATGGTGCCAAATATGGTTTATTACGTCAGACATTGACTGAATCATTTCAGTGTTGACCTGTCCACTTCACTGTTGTATTTGTGTCTATATTAAATCAGTTGACAGTACGTACACTAATATGGCGTTCCAACACCGCCAAAATTCAAACTTTGCCCTTCATTCGTGCATACCATCATTCACTGGGGACATTCAAATATTCAATTGAAAGATACAAATCTTCACTTACAACATTCATGTCAGGCGTTTAAAATGCACTCACAACAGTCAAACACAACTCCAAACATTCAATCAATTAAGTGAAACATTCAAAGCAGGCACGCAAAATTTACTTACAACATTAGGACTTGCACTTTAAACAAGCGGTTATTCAATTCCAACTCTCATTTCGGACATTCGACTTTCAATTCGACATTCCATTCAAACACTCGATTAGTCAATTGGAACATTAAATACGAATATTCAATTCAAACATTCAATTGGAACATTAGATTCGAAAATCCAACATTCTATTCGAGATTTATCCAATGTACCGGTCAATTCCAAAACCGTCCATCCCCCCCCCCCCCTCCCGGGCAAACCCGGGGCATTTGACTTTTTGGAAAAATTTTGGTCAAATTCGTCGCTATGTTGCCTATTTAGACGGTCAAATGCCCCACCCCTTAGCGCTTTAAAGAGGGTCAAATCCCCCACCCTCCAGGGAAAACAGAATCGCTTACCTTTGGAAATAAACAGAATTGCTTACCTTTGGAAACAAGTTATGCAAAATTTGCAGCCACTTCGAATTGAATGTTCGGATTGAATGTTCGAATTGAATATTCGAATTGAATGTTGGATTGAATGTTCAAATTGAATGTTCGAATTGAATGTTCGGATTGCATGTTCGAATTGAATGTTTAGATTGAATGTTCGAATTGATTTAATCAAATGTTTGAATTAATGTACCAGTCAATTCCAAAACCGCTCATCCCCCCCGGGCAACACCCGGGCAACCCCCGGGCAACCCCCGGGCATTTGACTCGCGTTAAGCTCCGTACAGTGGGGAATTTGACCCAAAATGAGGCCCGACCGGTGGGGCATTTGACTTTCCTGTCAAAACGTCTGTCAGCGGTCGGAAACAAAAGGATCTCGCAATTCTTTGATTCAGCACGTGAGCCGCGTTCTCGGGTCATTGCTCTTGTCGATTCCACGTAGGTTTTTCTGTTGTTGTCGTGTTATATAATTATATCGTGGATTATAACCCCCCCATTAATTTTTGAGTGATTTTATTGGCTATTTTACGTCACGTGGTATAAATCTCTGGACAGTTATCACGCAATAACCCCCGCCCGAGTCGATATTTGTCCTCCGATTGTTTCCGTCGAAGAGAAACATAATAAGCACAAGAATTTCAACTTTTCTTTACTCTTACTTAATATGGAAGGAAAGCAAACTAGTGTTACTGAGTCTAGCGATGATGACATTGCAAAGCTGATGGCAAGTGCGGCTCCGGAAAGTACAAAAAAGTCACCAAAATACGCTGTCAATGTCCTGAATGTCTTTGAAGGTGGAGAAAGTCACGAGCAGACTTTTAGTATTTAGTCCTACGTAAATTTAAACCGATTCATTTTACAAAATAAAGATTTAATACAATGTGATAACTAACTATAAAATAAACCAACCGTTCACGTCCGACTTTAGCGTGGAGGAAGGAGAGAAAAATTCCAGTCGCACTGGAGTCGGCAGAATTGTCAACCATGTTGAAACCTTTTTTACGCAGAAGCCAGAAAATTCAGTGGAAGGAAAACCATACAGTCGCAGCTTGGTCTGAATGCTCCAGAAAGTTTTGCAAATTCGGTATGGTTTAACACCATTCTCTACTTCGGAAAGAGAGGCCGTGAAAACCAACGCGAGATTAAACCCCGGTGACCTTTAGCTCAAAACAACAACAACCGGCTGAAGTACTTCATCTCAAGCGAGAGAGCGACGAAAAATCAGTCCACCTTCAAGTGCTACAGATTTTACACATTCTGTGTTTCACAGTTGTAAATTCTGAGACTGAAATACATTTCTTTCTAGTCAAGTTTATGAACAGTACGTCGGAATATATGAACCAAAAGCGCCAAGTTTTCGAGTTTTTGATCCAAGGGGCGTTACGAGAATTAAATTCACATGACAGCTTGTCAAATTTGGTCCAATCACAGTGGAAATAAAGTTAGTTAAACCAATCAAATTTACTTTGCTGCCTCACGTCAATCACGCGCATCCGCCATCAGATCACCAATGGCTTTTTTACCATCAGTTAATTTACGAGCGATTCATTGCGAACTGAAAATTAATGGGAGGGTTATAAAATAAATAAACCCCTTTCTGGCTTGCTGGTATGTCGGCTGATAATGTCCTTGGCTGAGAGATTGTCCTCAAATTTCACATTTGCCCTCGAGGCTTCGCTTCTCGGCCAACTGTTCATTTTTCGGACAATCTCTCAGCCGCGGACATTATCAGCCGACATACCAGCAGGGGTTTATTTACTAAATATACCTTTGTTTAAAGCGTGGAGCGAAGAAAAGCTGAACAGTAATTCGTAGTGGCTGCAAATTTTGCATAACTTGTTTCCAAAGGTAAGCAATTCTGTTTATTTCCAAAGGTAAGCGATTCTGTTTTCCCTGGAGGGTGGGGGATTTGACCCTCTTTAAAGCGCTAAGGGGTGGGGCATTTGACCGTCTAAATAGGCAACATAGCGACGAATTTGACCAAAATTTTTCCAAAAAGTCAAATGCCCCGGGGTTTGCCCGGGAGGGGGGGGGGGGGATGGACGGTTTTGGAATTGACCGGTACATTGGATAAATCTCGAATAGAATGTTGGATTTTCGAATCTAATGTTCCAATTGAATGTTTGAATTGAATATTCGTATTTAATGTTCCAATTGACTAATCGAGTGTTTGAATGGAATGTCGAATTGAAAGTCGAATGTCCGAAATGAGAGTTGGAATTGAATAACCGCTTGTTTAAAGTGCAAGTCCTAATGTTGTAAGTAAATTTTGCGTGCCTGCTTTGAATGTTTCACTTAATTGATTGAATGTTTGGAGTTGTGTTTGACTGTTGTGAGTGCATTTTAAACGCCTGACATGAATGTTGTAAGTGAAGATTTGTATCTTTCAATTGAATATTTGAATGTCCCCAGTGAATGATGGTATGCACGAATGAAGGGCAAAGTTTGAATTTTGGCGGTGTTGGAACGCCATATTAGTGTACGTACTGTCAACTGATTTAATATAGACACAAATACAACAGTGAAGTGGACAGGTCAACACTGAAATGATTCAGTCAATGTCTGACGTAATAAACCATATTTGGCACCATATTAGCAGAGTGAATGACCGTGACACGGGTCACATCGACTTTTGTCGGCGACCTTGGCCAAGCGTGTTCCGGTCAACTTCGGTGAGTTTGCTTCTTTTTATTTCATTTTGCAATGCATTTCTGTCCAGAAGATATGTCTTTCAGAGTGCCAGTGGGGATCTAGAAATTATGACAATATTTCTGAGATCAGATAGATATAAGCTTATGTTATTGTGTTAAAAAAGATAAAGACGTTATTGGCCGGCTTAGTCGGTCCGTATAGGGAAAAGCTGTGACCGAGGTCTTGGAAATGCTGCCCGAGGGCAGCATTGTCAAGACCTATACGGACCGATCCAGAGCCGGCCAATAACGTCTTTATCTTTTTTTTCCTGCGGTAATTGGCTTACAAGTGGGTTTGTTTACGCAACTTTGTCATTCAATTGGCTTACGCGCCGACTTAGAGAAATCTGCAGCACAACTTCAAACTTTGTACGAAATTTGACACCGAGAAAACACTTTTAGATAACTTAACTGGTGGCTTGAATGCAACTAACGTAAAGTGGTTCGAAATAAATCTGTTCTTTAATACATCTTTCTTTGTTCAGCATCTGAGTTTCTCGCTTGTTCGTTCGTTCGTTAGTTTTTTTGCAAATGGTTTGTAAACGGCGCGTAAGCCAACTGAATGTAAACAAACCCACTTGTAAGCCAATTTACCGCAGAAAAAAAAAAGATAAAGACGTTATTGGCCGGCTCAGGATCGGTCCGTATAGGGAAAAACTGTGACCGAGGTCTTGACAATGCTGCCTTCGGGCAGCATTTTCAAGCTGACCTCGGTCATAGCTTTTCCGGCCTGTACGGACCGATCCTGAGCCGGCCAATAACATAATAACATAAGCTTATATCTATCTGATCTCAGAAATATTGTCATAATTTCCAGACTCCCACTGGCACTCTGAAAGACATATCTTCTGGACAGAAATGCATCGCAAAATGAAACAAGAAGTTTAAAAAAAACTTAAAACCGCGCTTTTTTAACTCTTTTGCGCTCACAAAAACATTACCTAATATTTAGCAACAACGTTTTGCGAGAAAACATTACCCGGAAACAATTTAAAAGATGGTTTGGACTTGTTTCCATATCTCAAACCGCCCTTGGATACCTTGTGATGCGTACACAAAGTAAATACTGATTACAGGCCGAAGCACTGAAATGAATTAATGGTTAGCTTCTTTATAGCGTTCGGGTTTGCGCCATGGTACCGCGGTTTAAAACTCACGGTTACTCACACTGTCCGACTGCGCGTTTGTTACCTTTTTAATCTTCAAGCAAACGTTCAGCTCGTAAAACGTGATATAGTTACCGCCGTCAACTACTGTTACATAACAACCGACTTTAATTAGGCGAAACGTGACTCTCGCCTTTCAGCATATGAAGGTGTTATGTTACAAAAGGTTTGTACTTTACTTTACTTAATAATTTTACAGCAGATAAATATATGTACATACAAACATATAAATAAATAGCTGCTGGAAGACCTAGCAACAGGAATGAACTTCCCTGGTGATAAAGGCTACCAGAAACAATATATGTAAAACAAGAACATGAATAAAATATCCATAATGACAGGCACTATTATAAAACGAACATAGTAAAATATTATGTGTTACAAAAATAATGCTGACTGAGATTAAATAACAATTACATTAAATCTCTGCTATCAGAAGCAAAACAGTAGAGTCTTAAGTCTTTTTTGAACATTGATTTGTGATTCCATCTTCCTAATAGATATAGGTAAATTATTCCAAAGACGAGCAACTCTAGGAAAAAAAGACGACCTAAATAATTCTGTTCTTGCATAGTTAGTTTTAAAAGTTAGTTCAGTGTTCCTTAAAATATCGGGTTCATGATCAGAATTATAAAACTGCAGATAATTAGAGATATCGAGGCCATAATAACTATGCAGGCATTTGAATGAAAAAAATGAAGAGTAAATAGATTCCTCTAGAAGATAGCTACATTAGACCAGTCTTATTCAAAAGTTCTTTGTAAGAAATCCTATTTCCAACCATGAGCTTAGTCGCCCGACATTGTACAGCCTCTGCAATATCGCTTAAATAAGCTTGATGAGTAGACCACACTTGAGAGGTCTAACGAGGCGAACATACAGCTTTTTAATAACATCAGCAATGATACAGCAATTTTAGTAAATTTTCAGTGTAATAAAAGTAACCGACCTCAATGCCTTGTTGTCTTTTTTATACGGTCATCTTGCGTTTCAGCGCGATCCGAAACCTTTAAAGCGATTTATCGCTTTTTGAGTTTCCTCTCGTAAGAAGAGTAAAAGTTACATACTCGGTTTGAAAGTCACTGTTCTCGAAGCGAAAAAAAGACACTTAAAGCATGCCAGCCGCCCCAATTCCTCCACAGAATCATAGTATAGGGTTAAGCGCTCCGTTCCAGTAAAATTCCAAGCCAAATTCATCTCCACAGCGCACACTACAAAGCTCTGGATTTTTAGAATATTGACGGGTCAACAGATCATAAGTTGCGTGATCGATTCCACAGCGAAAGTGAACAGTACAAGTTACGTGATTCAATGATTATATTCTTTGCATAGCGTATTGTAATCCGAGAGGGTTGTTTACGTCTAAGGGAAAAATACCTTGACCTTTCAAACGAATATAAATTTACATATGTTAAAAGGGTTTAAGCTAAGTTTTAACTTTTTTTCCCCAGAAAATTCCATCATTGCTTCTGGCGAAGTAAACACGATCTTGCATTTATCACCGTCAGCGTGTTCCATGGCCAGACGTAATACCTTTATAGCGCATTGAATATTCCCTTCGAAAGTGAACAGTAACAAAAATTCCCGGGAAAAATTCCAGATTACAAATGATCTTCTGTTTCGCACGCAAAACGAAAATACAGCTTAACTCTGGATAATTTCAGCCTTAGTAGCCAGCAACTGGCCCTAAGTTACATTCTTTATGCTTGCAAATGTCCTGATGTGCATCTCCAACGGAGTTTGGCCCAATTTTGACCATATAAACATTTCTCACAGACGGCCATGTTCTGTCTGAATAGTTAATTTGCTAACTTGACAAAATGCTCCTTAGGGGGGATATGACGAAAACAGCTGAGAAATGGCCTGTAATTGGCTGATGATGACATCATCCGGTGACAGTAATTGGCCGAGTGTGAGTTTGGGTCTGCTCACCGACAAAACTAAAAAAAAAACAAGAAGTGTAAAAAAAACTTAAATACCGCACTTTTTTTAACTCTTTTGCGCTCACAAAAACATTACGTAATATTTAGCAACAACGTTTTGTGAGAAACATTACCCGGAAACAATTAATTAGTGTTAGGGTTATGGTTAGTTTCTTTATAGCGTTCGGGTTTTCGACATACTACTTAAATCAAACCGTTTCCTGGTAGCGAATCCTCGGTGGTCTAGTGGTTAGGGTGGAAGATTGCCGGTCTGGAACTCCGAGTTCAAATCGTCCTCGTCACATCGAAGTTTTTTTGTTCCTTTAAAATTGAAGAGACTTGCACTTTGACAACATTTGTTGAGCAGAAACTAAGTCTCTGTGTCAAGAAACTCAGAAATTTCATGTGAGTGTACGTGAATAAGGAGAGGGCGGTTTGAGATATGGAAACAAGTCTTTTATTCCTTAAAAGATTGGAAACAACAGAGATTGTGTGATTCAAAGTTGGCTCAGAGCCTGGGTTGTAAGAGATTTTATTTATTTTTAATCTTTATGCGAACGTTCAGCTCATGAAACGTGACATAGTTACCGCCGTCATCTTCTGTTACATCACGACCAAATTTCATTACGCGAAAACCGTGACGTGACTCCGGTTGCCTTTCAGCATATATATGCTGAAAGGTGTATCTGATTACATTCTTTGCATGGCGCGGATCTAGCGTGACTTGTAATCGGAGAATTTTGTTTATGTCTAAGGAAAAGATACCTTGACCTTTCAAACGATTATAACATTTTTCCCCCAGAAAATTCCACCATTGCTGCTGGCGAAGTAAACACGATCTTACATTTATCACCTTCAGCGTATTCCATGGTCAGACGTAATACCTTTTTAGTGCATTGAATATTCCCTTCGAAAGTGAACAGAAACAAAAATTACAGATTGCAAAATCTTCTGTTTCGCACGCAAAACGAAAATACAGCTTAACTCTGGATAATTTCAGCCTTAGTAGCCAGCAGCTGGTCCCAAATTAGATGCTTTATCCTTGCAAATGTCCTGACCCCCATCGCCGAAGGATTTTGGCCCAAGTTTGACAAAATAAACATTTTTCCCCCTCCTGAGGGGGGATATGACGAAAAGAACTGAGAAATGGCCTGTAATCGGCTGATAATGACATCATCCGCGGAGGTTTGGGATTAGTAACCGACGACAAAACTAAAAGAAAAAAGAAGTTTAAAAAAAAACTTAAAACCGCGCTTTTTTAACTCTTTTGAGCTCACAAAAACATTACGTAATATTTAGCAACAACGTTTTGCGAGAAAACATTACCCGGAAACAATTTAAAAGATTGGAAACAATAGAGATCGCGTGATTCAAAGTTGGCTCAGTGCCTGGGTTGTAAGATATTTTCACATTCTTTGCATAGCGTGGTGGCGTGATTTGTAATCGGAGACTTTGTTTCCTAGCTCGAAGGAGAAAAGGTCTCACAATTGACCTTTCAAACGAATATATATTTGGATATGTTCAAAGCCAAAAGTTTTATTTTTTTTTTCCCAGAAAACTCCACCATTGCTTCTGGCGAAGTAAACACGATCTTATTTACCACCGTAAGGGCATTCCAGTAAACACGATCTTATTTATCACCAACAGCGGAGTCCATGGTTGACGACAGACGTAATAACTTCTTTAGCGCATTGAATATTCCCTTCGAAAGTGAACATGCAGGCAAAACGAAAATACAGCTTAACTCTGGATAATTTCAGCCCTAGTGGCCAGCAACTGGTTCTAAGTTACATTCTTTATCCTTGCAAATGCCTTGACGTGCATCTCCGAGGGATTTTGGCCCAATTTTGACCAAATAAACCCTCCCCAACTAACCGCAAGTTTTATTTAATTCGCTAACTAGGCAGAACTCTCCTGAAGGGAGGTATGAAGAAAAGAGCTGAGAAATGGCCTGTAATTGGCTGACGATGACATCATCCACGGAGGTTTGGGATTTGTAACCGACAAAACTAAAAAAAACAAGAAGTTTTTAAAAAAACTTAAAACCGCGCTTTTTTTAAACTCTTTTGCGCTCACAAAAACATTACGTAATATTTAGCAACAACGTTTTGCGAGAAAACATTACCCGGAAACAATTTAAAAGATGGTTTGGACTTGTTTCCATATCTCAAAACGTCCTTGGATTCCTTGTGATGCGTACACAAAGTAAATACTGATTATAGGCCTAAGCACTGAAAATACTGATTAGGGTTATTGTTAATGCAAGGGGTTAATGGTTAGCTTCTTTATAGCGTTCGGGTTTCCGATATGGTACCACGCTTTAAAACTCACGGTTACTCACACTGTCCGACTGGGCGTTTGTTATCTTTTTAATCTTTACGCAAACGTTCAGCTCGTGAAACGTGATATAGTTACCGCCGTCATCTACTGTTACATAACAACTGACTTTAATTACGCGAAACGTGACTCTCGCCTTTCAGCATATGAAGGTGTTATGTTACAAAGGGTTTGTACTTTACTTTACGTAATAATTTTACAGCAGACAAATATATGTAGCTGCTGGAAGACCTAGCAACAGGAATGAACTTCCCTGGTGATAAGGGCCACCAGAAACAATATCTTGACCAATGGGAGTCGTGTATGGCTTAACAACCATTTGTATAATCATGTCGTTTTTACTGACTGCGAGCGACAGGACAAAATATTCGTTATAGCAGGGTAAATTGTGTGTTGGACCGTCAAAATCAATTCGTTATAGCGGGGATTTCGTTATACCGGGGTTCGTTATAGCGGGGTTTGTTTCCATATATTTTACTGTAATTCTGCCGGGCTTTCAAATGTTGTTCGTTATAACGGGGTCTTCGTTATAGCGGGGTTCGTTATAGTGGGGTTCCACTGTATGTAAAACAAGAACATGAATAAAGTATACATAATGACAGGCAGTATTATAAAACGAATATTTAACAATTATTCCTCGAGCCAGAATGGGCTCTAAGTCAATAGCCCATGACGCCGAAGGCCGAATGGGCAATTAACGCAGAGCCCATCAGGGCGAGAGGAATAATTGTTTTAGTAAAATCCGACTAGTTGGTCAAAAAAATATCGAGACAAAACATCTTTCGCTAGTTAAAGCTAGACTTTATTCTTATTTGCCGGCGCTTTTCGCTACTAGTGGGCTATAACAAATAGCCTACTAGAAGCTCAACCAATCAGTACGCAGCATTGATAATAGACCAGTAGTTGGATTTTACTAAAGTAAGATATTATGATAAATTAAATGTTAGGAGATCTCGGAAAAAATCCGAGTCCCAGATGGGATTTGAACCCACGACCCTCCGTGATCTAGTCGGATGCTCTAACCACTGAGCTAATGGAGACTCTAAGGTGAGCAAGGGGCAATTTGTGGGTCTTAACTGGAACCGCACCACGTGGCTACATAGCCAAGTAATGACTGGCACACATGAACTCACTAACAGCATCACGCTGTCACATTAAAGCATATCAAGATGCAGCCAACCAACCTCCAAAGTGAGTATATTAAAGATGAAACAACAACTACATGATAAATTAAATGTTAGGAGATCTCGGAAAAAATCCGAGTCCCAGATGGGATTTGAACCCACGACCCTCCGTGATCTAGTCGGATGATTCTAACCACTGAGCTACTGGAGACTCTATGGTGACTCTATAAAAATAATGCTGACTGAAATTAAATAGCAATTACATCAAATCCCTGCTATCAGAAGCAAAACAGTCGAGTCTTAGGTCTTTTTTGAACATTGATTTGTGATTCCCTCTTCCTAATAAATAT
>JAHPZR010046315.1:0-12500 GCA_019787425.1 Platygyra sinensis
TAGGCCCATTGCAGCTGGGGTCACGTGACCAATTTTTCCTAGAAAATTTTTATATTATGGGCTATAACTTAAAGAATGCCAGAAATGGAAAGAGCGCATCGAAAATACCAAAATGACCAAGTTTGAGCCCCCTGGAATGAAAGAGTAAGTTTATACAACAGTTTGAATTTTCGGAAAATTTAGAAGTTTTGTATGGGAAATGTTGCTGGAGAGCAAGGTCTTACTCTCCAGCAACATTTTCCATACAAATCTTCTAATTTTTTTAAAACTTCAGACTGTCATAAAATCTCATCTTTTAATAATGGGGGCCTCAAATTTGGCCATTTTGATATTCTCAACATGCTTTTTCCATTTCTGGCATTTGTTAAGCTATAGCCCATAATTTTATGAAAAGTAGATCACGTGATGGCTTAGCTGCAAAGGGCCTATTCTGCTCATTCAATAGTTTCACAGGAAAAATAAGTTTTCAATTACTTCAATGGATATGACTGGACGGTGATTGGCAGATTTCGATCCACTGTTGTTTAATTCTCTTTGGCCAAAGTTCGTATTTGGTTGGCGCCAGAATTATTTTTGAGATGGCCAAACAATGTTTTTAGTTTGGTTTTGAACTTTCTCTGTCATAAAGGCACAGTAATCATTAAAGTACTTACAACAAGAAAGAGTAGGCCAAGGAATAAGGCTTTTTCTTCAGCTGAAAGACTCCTGGGAACTGCAATCAAAACAAAGAAATGTTCTACACAGAAGCATGGTCTACAGGTTGGGGTATTACAGCTGGAATCTGGCTGGATCTTACTAACAGACATGAATGTTGACATTTCCTGGGTGAAAAATTATCTTGAAGAGCCCTTTGACCGATTCATGCGTACGCAAGTGTGCATTGCTAAGGCTGTGAAATTTCACTTCTGTCAGTTATGTCAGCCTGAGCACGGAAAATAAAAACAACTCACAACAATAAGTAAAATAAAAAAACTACAACCAACTTAAAGAAATATAAAATAAAAGTGATGAAAATGATGATGATGAAAGAAAAAAACTAAGAGAAAAGCAGTAAAACAAGAGCAAAAGAAAGAGAAAAACTATCTCTGAGTAACTTAACATTTGATCTGAAATGTGCTGGTAGTGTTAACTAGGGTAACTTCCAATATATATAGGGTGCACTTCCAGTTTCTAATTCAATCAATGCTTTTTCAACAAGTTTCGATTTAAAGCCAACTTTAGAAAAAATAGCTATGCATTCCTTTTTCGTAATCATGCTTTTTTCAGGAATAACAAATTTTTCAATTTTTTGAAATTCCCTCAAAATCTGACCTTTTGAAAATTAAGCAAAATCTCTGCATAGCATAATGAGGATTAACCCATTGACTCTTGGAACTTTGTGCCAAAAATGCATTTTTTGGACATTTTGGCGGTTTTGAGGCTGGATCTTGGCCAAATTAGCTTTAATCTGGTCGAAAATGCATTTGTGGCACGACAGCCAGCCCTTCTTGCCACTCAAATCACGTTTTACAAACTTTGGGCCCGTGCATGCGCAGAAATCAAAATTTTGGATGAGAATTTTGGATGAGAATTTTGGACAAGACGGTGACCTACGTCTTTAGGCTTTTCAATTTTTGAGTTTTTTTGCCCCTTCCTTTTCCTCCTTTTCTTTTATTTTGGCTGCAGGGATTGACCTTTTACTGGGCTTGCTTGCAGTTAAAAAACTTCTAAGAAAGAGTCATCAAGGCGGCCAATTTTTACCGCGGAGCAGTTAGGTGTAGTGGCAGTAAATTTTGCTCTGAGTTTTTCACTCATCTTTTTGAGCATTTTTGTGCATATCTCAGGCTCCATTGAGCCGATCACTCTGATCTAGGCATCATTGGAAAGATATTCTCCTCCTGCAGAAGTTGAGTATAGATGATGCCAGTTTTGGTCAAAAATGATAACGTCAGAAGTGGAAGAAAGGCCAAGGTTCGTCACGGGTGGTTACAGGCGGCACAGGCGTCAATGGGTTAAATAAAAATATTAAATTAATGAAAAAAATCCTGGCAATGTAATTTGCCAGTATTAGTCACATGACCAAGGGTGTGACCTGATGATGTCATCATTGGTGTTACTGATCTTAAAAGAGTTAAACTAACTAAAATGATGAGGTTATATGAGAATGAATTTTCCTTAGAAACGGCTCAAAAAGATCAGTTTTAGGGCCCTCAGGTACCATTTGGGATATCCCATTTAAACTTTTCGCAGCTGCTACATAATAATTTATGGTACCTTTTAACCCATTGACTCCTGGAACTTTTTTGCCAAAAAAGCATTTTTTGGACATTTTGGTGGTTTTGAGGCTGGATCTCAGCCAAATAAGCTTTAATCTGGTCGAAAATGCATTCGTAACACGACAGCTAGCCCTTCTTGCCACTAAAATCACATTTTACAAACTTTTGACTTGGGCATGCACAGAAATCAAAATGTTGAGATACCGTAGTTTTTGGACGAGAAGGTTACCTACGTACGTCTTTAGGCTTTTCGATTTTGAATTTTTTTTTCCTTTTCCCTCCCCCTTTTTTTCTTTTTGCTGCAGGGATTGACCTTTTACTGGGCTTGCTTGTGGTTAAAAAACTTCTAAGAAAGAGTCATCAAGGTGGCCAATTTTTACCATAGAGCAGCTAGGTGTAGTGGCAGGAAATTTTGCTGAGTTTTTCACTCATCTTTTTGAGCATTTTTGTGCATATCTCAGGCTCCATTAGGCCAATTACTCTGATTTAGGCATCATTGGAAAGATCTTTTCCTCCTGCAAAAGTTGAGTATAGGTGATGCCAATTTTGGTCAAAAATGATGACGTCACAAGTGGAAGAAAGGCCAAGGTTTGTCACAGGCGGTTATGGGTGGCACAGGAGTCAATGGGCTAACAATCATTACAAAAATTGCTGTGATATTGTTGCGATCGATAAAGAAAGAGTTGCATGTTCCTTATAAATAACAGTTTCCATGTGATCACCATGACTGCTATGTACATAATATAAAGGGGTTCATAGGTGTGGATAGAGGGGTGAGATTACATTTATTACAGGTACTATCCTATCCCACCAGCCCACCAGCCCTCCCCCCAGCAGCCCATTAAAAAAAATGAAATAAATGGACATGCTTTCAGAGAGAGCAGCAAATAAGCAAGAAACATTCATTGACAAATGATTCTTTCAGGGCTTGCTAGACTTTCAGAAAAAGTCCTTTGTCTTTTTATTCAGTACCTTCTTGCTACTTCGTCACTCGCTAAGCTGCTTCATGACCTAAAACTCACACATCGCTTCACTTGCTTAGGTATTCTACATATAACATGTACCCTGAAACTCATGAGGTTGACTTGAGGCAAGTCAAAGGGCTTACTTATTGGCTGGCCAGTGTTGCTTGTTTTTATTTCTGATGCAGAAAGTGTATTCATTTTCTTGGAAAAATCAGTGAGCAGCTGATTAATATCCATTGACACCACATGGAAGATCAATGCAAATCATGAAGTGACTGACACAGGATTCACCAAAATTAATGTGGAAGAGGGTCCAAACAGTAAAAAAAAGGGAAAGGGACGCCTGTGTGGATATTTTCTAAAAAAAAAAACAGTACAATACATTTTAAAAATACATAGGGTGTGTATGGTGGGAACTTGTGGGGACATTATGCCCCACATAGCACAAAGAGGCCTAGTAAGCAAGCAAGCAAGCAAGTAGCCTACGAACAGGCTCCCGGTTCAGTTGGATTTAGGGCAAGATAGCCGATTGTAGTCTAGGGCGAGCGGGACGAACTGAGGGCGGTCCGACTCCCACTCGCTCACTGAATTTTTTTTTTCCGACCTCGCTGGGAGCCTGTTTGCAGGCTAGCAAGCAAGCAAGTAAGGTTGTGTACAACATATATAATATTATATTTTTAACTCACATGTCATGGTGACAAAATCCGGATCAGGAGTCACACAGCAACTACAAAGACCTCCACAACATCCCCTCCAGGTGTGAGTTATCTCTGCAACTTGATTGCCTCCAGACTCTCCTTGAGGCCCTTCTTTGAGAATCTATCAAACACGTCCAGAAAGTGGAAAATGAAATACTGAAATTTGTGCAGCAGTCAAATTATTCTCTAGCTAGGGGCTGTATATAAATTACAATATTTAGAGATGAAGCCACATCGGCCATAGCTAATTAACATGCAGGTCAACCTCTATCCTGATCAAATTGGAATTTGGAGATGTTGGTTTTCGTTGAAAGATAAAAAGCCGAACAACCTGGAGAAAAACCCTTAGAGCAAGGTCAGAACCAACAGCAAACTGAACCCACATATGACACTGGGCTGGAATTGAACCTTCCCGAGGCCACGTTGATGGGAGGCGATCACCACAGCACCATCCCTGCTCCCCATGGATTAGGACCCAGGCTACTGAAAGGACACTGACTGTCTTAATTTTGATATTTTAGGAAAATTAGTAAATAAATGCGTCTCAGACATAAAATGCATCTAATGCCGAGTGCCTCTAGGAAAATGCAAGACACTTTGAACTTGTGTGTTGACCATAGCTTTTGTGAAAGAGACTCAAACTAAGTTTTGGAAGTTTTAAAGCACTGACACATTAAAAAGAAAAAAAAACAGGTAAATCTCAGAACTTGAGCTACAGATCTAGGATGTTTTACATAACCATACTTAGCTTTAAAATGATGGTGAATAGAGCAATAGCAAAACCTAAAACAGGTAGGCATATTTGTTTCTGACATTAAGCACAAAGGTTTGAACCTAGAAAATGTATTTTCTTTGTTGTATGATAAGGAGGAAGAGAGCTCCAATATGAAAGCGTCACCAAGTGACATAATCATGCATAAGTTCATCCTCAAGAAAAGAAGTTCTTGTCCAAGTATAAGGGAGTCACGTTAACAGGGTGCTAGCCTTTCATAGTACCAGTACCTTAAAGACAGCAACTTTGTCTCTTGTGCACTCACAGGGGTACCCTGAGGGTCCTTGCACCTTGTAGATTAGATCTCCTTCATAGTTGTACACCTCGAAGTAGACGGAAGGTCCAAGGCAACTGCCACAAGTCTCTCTAGACCTGTTGAAGTTGCAAAAGTTTTACTAAAAGGAGTCATGAATTGTAGGTGAAAGTGTTGATTGTGTGCTGTATAAATCCTCTATCCCTGTACCTCCTCAAGTGTAACATAACAAAAGTTATTTGAGGTCGCTTTGGGGAGGCAGTTGCTTACAAGAACTTGGACCACATCAGCCATTTTGGCCTACTTTATCCAAAATATCTAGAGGGTGGCCACAAAGATATACCGGTATACAAGGCTTTATTGCATAGCCATTCTGCTTATTACAGTATTGAGTAAGCCTTTTGCTTGTCTTAAATCCCTTAATGTTTTCATTGGCATCACTATCTTGGTTTAATTACAAGCTCCCTGTTAACTGCTAGTTGACTTACGAGTGCTTGATGTGTCCTAGGACTTCACCAGTGGGCATGCGGACAGTTATCTCTGGACTAGCCCATGGGCAGAGGGCAGGACAAGAGCAGCTCGCTGGATGCTCCAGCTCCATAATCCAATTGTTTGTGGCACTGTTGATGACCTTCAAGTAGAAAGGCCTGGATTTCCCAAGCAAAGCTTGGGCCCAGCTGCTTAATGTTTGGACTGTGAAAAATGGAAGACTTAATTGATTAACAGTCGGTATACGATTTATGGTACATGATGAAGAACTCCAATAATTTGGGATATAGCAATATATAGCCACTAATACAATGCAGCTGACAAGGCCCTAATGCTATTGGGAAGAGGTAAGACTTTTTATGTAGGTCCAAATGTCAAACATCCTGTGTTTACCTCTCAGTGTCTCAAGTACATGTGCAAAGTGACTACTGTAGGAGTATGGATGAAATTTGGTCTTCCTTGAAGGGATACTAGCCCATTTTAGGTTTACCCCACCCTCTACCCTTTGCAATACTTTGACAGGTTGATTTCACAGTTCAAATGGTGGTGTGAATTCCTACTACAGGTACTCTGAGAGAAGCAAAGTGCATGTTGTCAACATGCCCAACACAAAGACCTCCTGCTTGGTTTGGAAATGAACACATTTATGAGGTCACTCCACCTCCCACCAAACCTCCAAGTAACAAGTGGCAAGCACACCACCATCAATCGTGGACAAAAGTGTTGGCACATTTGAGGAAAACAAATGCTTTCCTTCTGTAATTGACGAAATATGCTCCATGGACACTATCACATGTTTAACAACATCAAAAAGGGAAGAGAGGGTCAAAATGTCAACATTCGAGGTTGAAAAACTCACATGTTCAATGAAACATTTATTTTTCGGGGAGTAGACTGCGAGCAGTCTCTCTTTTGCTCGAAAATGCGTAGGGAAAATGAGCGTGACGGCATGTGTGACATACGAGCGGCGAGTGGAGAAGCCGCGAGCCGCGAGTAGCGTGGGCGTCGGTCTTCCGACGCCCGGCTACGTACGGCTCGCGGCTTCGCATATTACGCTGGCACGCAGATGTTGTTTCCAGTTCTTCCTTTCGTGTTTCCCTACAGATTTTCGAGCAAAAGAGAGACTGCTCGCAGTCTATTCGGGGAGTGTTTCAACTGCTTTTGCCCAGTGATGATTGTCTGAATTATACTTTACAAAGTGTGAAGTTTTGTCAAATGCTCATCACTGTTCCGTCTGTTCAGTAGTGTTTAGCATCACTGTTGTAACAAACTATAAATCCTGTAGCACAGTAGAGTGCATATAGGTTAATTATTAGCAAGACCTATTTCACAAAATGGTTTTCAAGGAGTCCTTGATGCTGTTGACATTCTTAATCTTACTCTTGTGGCTTATTGTTTTGGAGCAATATTCTGAAGGATTCACAAGAGCAAGAAATTAATATTCCAATGGTTCACAACAGTTTATAATGGTTCACATTCCCAATTAAAGAACATAAAAGAGAATTCTGCTGCTGACTTCAGTCACTGAGTTTGTTATCAGCAAAATCACTCAGACAAATTTTGGTTATCAAAATCTTCAAGGTCATAAAATTGCATCTGTACTTTTGCCGCATTTCTTACAACAATGATTTGTTGTTTTCTTTTCTGTGGATGATGGTGCTGGCAATCAGCTGTTCAATGTGAAAGAAAGTGAGTAATGTTGAAAAACTACTTTAGGTTTAAAAGGTGAAGTGTTCACTTGAACACTATGGATTAAGTGACCCATCCCAGCAATTAGCTTATATTTTATCCCATACAACATAGTATGCTGTTGCTTGTTGTATTGCACTCCAACCTGATGAGATGGTTGTATATCATAGACAACTTTCAAGGTGTTGATGTGACATTTTAGCCTTGCAAACATGTGATAGTGTCCATGGTGCATATTTCAACATTGAAAAGGAAGAGAAGGAGTTTTGGAGCTAAAAACAAAAAAGTTTTTTTTTTCAGTTATGGAAGGACACCTATAGAAAGCATTTGTTTTGCTCAAATATCAACACTTTTGTTCATGATGGTCTGAAATTGCCTTTCAGGGAAAGTAAATAGAAATTGCCCTATATATGTGTTGAAAATACTGAAAGATCATGAACATTCCAATAGCAACTGTCTAGTTGTAGGTCAGGATTTGGAGGCTTAAAAGCAGTGCAGAATAGTTGTTTGCAGACTCATTTCCAGTCTCCATGCATTAGCAGCCGCTTCAGCGCACTGCAATGTTTAGTAGTCTCGCTAAACTCAGATTGAGTCCACACACAGAAAAGAAAACAACAAATCATGTTTGTAAGAAATGCGGCAAAGTAAAGATGCAATTTTATGACCTTGAAGATTTTGATAACCAAAATTTGTCTGAGTGATTTTGCTGATAACAAACTCAGTGACTGAAGTCAGCAGCAGAATTCTCTTTTATGTTCTTTAATTGGGAATGTGAACCATTATAAACTGTTGTGAACCATTGGAATATTAATTTCTTGCTCTTGTGAATCCTTCAGAATATTGCTCCAAAACAATAAGCCACAAGAGTAAGATTAAGAATGTCAACAGCATCAAGGACTCCTTGAAAACCATTTTGTGAAATAGGTCTTGCTAATAATTAACCTATATGCACTCTACTGTGCTACAGGATTTATAGTTTGTTACAACAGTGATGCTAAACACTACTGAACAGACGGAACAGTGATGAGCATTTGACAAAACTTCACACTTTGTAAAGTATAATTCAGACAATCATCACTGGGCAAAAGCAGTTGAAACACTCCCCGAATAGACTGCGAGCAGTCTCTCTTTTGCTCGAAAATCTGTAGGGAAACACGAAAGGAAGAACTGGAAACAACATCTGCGTGCCAGCGTAATATGCGAAGCCGCGAGCCGTACGTAGCCGGGCGTCGGAAGACCGACGCCCACGCTACTCGCGGCTCGCGGCTTCTCCACTCGCCGCTCGTATGTCACACATGCCGTCACGCTCATTTTCCCTACGCATTTTCGAGCAAAAGAGAGACTGCTCGCAGTCTACTCCCCGAAAAATAAATGTTTCATTGAACATGTGAGTTTTTCAACCTCGAATGTTGACATTTTGACCCTCTCTTCCCTTTTTGATGTTGTTAAACATGTGATAGTGTCCATGGAGCATATTTCGTCAATTACAGAAGGAAAGCATTTGTTTTCCTCAAATGTGCCAACACTTTTGTCCACGATTGATGGTGGTGTGCTTGCCACTTGTTACTTGGAGGTTTGGTGGGAGGTGGAGTGACCTCATAAATGTGTTCATTTCCAAACCAAGCAGGAGGTCTTTGTGTTGGGCATGTTGACAACATGCACTTTGCTTCTCTCAGAGTACCTGTAGTAGGAATTCACACCACCATTTGAACTGTGAAATCAACCTGTCAAAGTATTGCAAAGGGTAGAGGGTGGGGTAAACCTAAAATGGGCTAGTATCCCTTCAAGGAAGACCAAATTTCATCCATACTCCTACAGTAGTCACTTTGCACATGTACTTGAGACACTGAGAGGTAAACACAGGATGTTTGACATTTGGACCTACATAAAAAGTCTTACCTCTTCCCAATAGCATTAGGGCCTTGTCAGCTGCATTGTATTAGTGGCTATATATTGCTATATCCCAAATTATTGGAGTTCTTCATCATGTACCATAAATCGTATACCGACTGTTAATCAATTAAGTCTTCCATTTTTCACAGTCCAAACATTAAGCAGCTGGGCCCAAGCTTTGCTTGGGAAATCCAGGCCTTTCTACTTGAAGGTCATCAACAGTGCCACAAACAATTGGATTATGGAGCTGGAGCATCCAGCGAGCTGCTCTTGTCCTGCCCTCTGCCCATGGGCTAGTCCAGAGATAACTGTCCGCATGCCCACTGGTGAAGTCCTAGGACACATCAAGCACTCGTAAGTCAACTAGCAGTTAACAGGGAGCTTGTAATTAAACCAAGATAGTGATGCCAATGAAAACATTAAGGGATTTAAGACAAGCAAAAGGCTTACTCAATACTGTAATAAGCAGAATGGCTATGCAATAAAGCCTTGTATACCGGTATATCTTTGTGGCCACCCTCTAGATATTTTGGATAAAGTAGGCCAAAATGGCTGATGTGGTCCAAGTTCTTGTAAGCAACTGCCTCCCCAAAGCGACCTCAAATAACTTTTGTTATGTTACACTTGAGGAGGTACAGGGATAGAGGATTTATACAGCACACAATCAACACTTTCACCTACAATTCATGACTCCTTTTAGTAAAACTTTTGCAACTTCAACAGGTCTAGAGAGACTTGTGGCAGTTGCCTTGGACCTTCCGTCTACTTCGAGGTGTACAACTATGAAGGAGATCTAATCTACAAGGTGCAAGGACCCTCAGGGTACCCCTGTGAGTGCACAAGAGACAAAGTTGCTGTCTTTAAGGTACTGGTACTATGAAAGGCTAGCACCCTGTTAACGTGACTCCCTTATACTTGGACAAGAACTTCTTTTCTTGAGGATGAACTTATGCATGATTATGTCACTTGGTGACGCTTTCATATTGGAGCTCTCTTCCTCCTTATCATACAACAAAGAAAATACATTTTCTAGGTTCAAACCTTTGTGCTTAATGTCAGAAACAAATATGCCTACCTGTTTTAGGTTTTGCTATTGCTCTATTCACCATCATTTTAAAGCTAAGTATGGTTATGTAAAACATCCTAGATCTGTAGCTCAAGTTCTGAGATTTACCTGTTTTTTTTTCTTTTTAATGTGTCAGTGCTTTAAAACTTCCAAAACTTAGTTTGAGTCTCTTTCACAAAAGCTATGGTCAACACACAAGTTCAAAGTGTCTTGCATTTTCCTAGAGGCACTCGGCATTAGATGCATTTTATGTCTGAGACGCATTTATTTACTAATTTTCCTAAAATATCAAAATTAAGACAGTCAGTGTCCTTTCAGTAGCCTGGGTCCTAATCCATGGGGAGCAGGGATGGTGCTGTGGTGATCGCCTCCCATCAACGTGGCCTCGGGAAGGTTCAATTCCAGCCCAGTGTCATATGTGGGTTCAGTTTGCTGTTGGTTCTGACCTTGCTCTAAGGGTTTTTCTCCAGGTTGTTCGGCTTTTTATCTTTCAACGAAAACCAACATCTCCAAATTCCAATTTGATCAGGATAGAGGTTGACCTGCATGTTAATTAGCTATGGCCGATGTGGCTTCATCTCTAAATATTGTAATTTATATACAGCCCCTAGCTAGAGAATAATTTGACTGCTGCACAAATTTCAGTATTTCATTTTCCACTTTCTGGACGTGTTTGATAGATTCTCAAAGAAGGGCCTCAAGGAGAGTCTGGAGGCAATCAAGTTGCAGAGATAACTCACACCTGGAGGGGATGTTGTGGAGGTCTTTGTAGTTGCTGTGTGACTCCTGATCCGGATTTTGTCACCATGACATGTGAGTTAAAAATATAATATTATATATGTTGTACACAACCTTACTTGCTTGCTTGCTAGCCTGCAAACAGGCTCCCAGCGAGGTCGGAAAAAAAAAATTCAGTGAGCGAGTGGGAGTCGGACCGCCCTCAGTTCGTCCCGCTCGCCCTAGACTACAATCGGCTATCTTGCCCTAAATCCAACTGAACCGGGAGCCTGTTCGTAGGCTACTTGCTTGCTTGCTTGCTTACTAGGCCTCTTTGTGCTATGTGGGGCATAATGTCCCCACAAGTTCCCACCATACACACCCTATGTATTTTTAAAATGTATTGTACTGTTTTTTTTTTTTAGAAAATATCCACACAGGCGTCCCTTTCCCTTTTTTTTACTGTTTGGACCCTCTTCCACATTAATTTTGGTGAATCCTGTGTCAGTCACTTCATGATTTGCATTGATCTTCCATGTGGTGTCAATGGATATTAATCAGCTGCTCACTGATTTTTCCAAGAAAATGAATACACTTTCTGCATCAGAAATAAAAACAAGCAACACTGGCCAGCCAATAAGTAAGCCCTTTGACTTGCCTCAAGTCAACCTCATGAGTTTCAGGGTACATGTTATATGTAGAATACCTAAGCAAGTGAAGCGATGTGTGAGTTTTAGGTCATGAAGCAGCTTAGCGAGTGACGAAGTAGCAAGAAGGTACTGAATAAAAAGACAAAGGACTTTTTCTGAAAGTCTAGCAAGCCCTGAAAGAATCATTTGTCAATGAATGTTTCTTGCTTATTTGCTGCTCTCTCTGAAAGCATGTCCATTTATTTCATTTTTTTTAATGGGCTGCTGGGGGGAGGGCTGGTGGGCTGGTGGGATAGGATAGTACCTGTAATAAATGTAATCTCACCCCTCTATCCACACCTATGAACCCCTTTATATTATGTACATAGCAGTCATGGTGATCACATGGAAACTGTTATTTATAAGGAACATGCAACTCTTTCTTTATCGATCGCAACAATATCACAGCAATTTTTGTAATGATTGTTAGCCCATTGACTCCTGTGCCACCCATAACCGCCTGTGACAAACCTTGGCCTTTCTTCCACTTGTGACGTCATCATTTTTGACCAAAATTGGCATCACCTATACTCAACTTTTGCAGGAGGAAAAGATCTTTCCAATGATGCCTAAATCAGAGTAATTGGCCTAATGGAGCCTGAGATATGCACAAAAATGCTCAAAAAGATGAGTGAAAAACTCAGCAAAATTTCCTGCCACTACACCTAGCTGCTCTATGGTAAAAATTGGCCACCTTGATGACTCTTTCTTAGAAGTTTTTTAACCACAAGCAAGCCCAGTAAAAGGTCAATCCCTGCAGCAAAAAGAAAAAAAGGGGGAGGGAAAAGGAAAAAAAAATTCAAAATCGAAAAGCCTAAAGACGTACGTAGGTAACCTTCTCGTCCAAAAACTACGGTATCTCAACATTTTGATTTCTGTGCATGCCCAAGTCAAAAGTTTGTAAAATGTGATTTTAGTGGCAAGAAGGGCTAGCTGTCGTGTTACGAATGCATTTTCGACCAGATTAAAGCTTATTTGGCTGAGATCCAGCCTCAAAACCACCAAAATGTCCAA
>JAHPZR010046319.1:0-17396 GCA_019787425.1 Platygyra sinensis
TATCATTTCCTGTATGCTTGGTTTTGGTTACATTTGCAAGATTATGACGAAAGCATTGCATTCTGTTATTGTCGGCAGAGCATCTTGAATGCTAGGGATTATCTTACTGCTGAAGCTATTTCTGAGTTAAATTATTGGTGTGCCAATGCTCGGACAGTTAATTCTAGACCTTTTGTCTATCCAGTTAATGTTCCTCATCACATTGTATATTCCGATGCTAGCGACGTTGCTTGCGCTTCTTACATTTATGTTGAGGTCGAGCGGTGTCTTGTTGCCCACAAGAATTTTAATGATCTTGAAATGAAGCAAAGCTCCACTTGATGGGAATTGAATGCTGTTAGTTTTTGCGTTGAAAAGTTTGTCACCCTTATCACCCAAGTTATTGAGCATGTCAAATTATGCAAGTGCGTAGGCGCGCTTGTGGTCCATTATTGGCCGTCTGCCATTTTTTGGCCTTGCATTATTAATGAAGATCGTTCTTTTCGTAGTTGACTTCCTTCGTAGTTGACTTGTTGACTTCCTTTATGTTGCTGAAGGGAAGCGAGTTTTTGTTCATGGTGTTAATAAGAATTGTATTTTTGGTTCTGATAAATTTAGTTCGCCTGTCCTTTTCTTGCGTATTAATGGAGCCAATCAAATCTAAGCAATTAGGTTGTATTTTTTTCTTTGCTTTATCATCTGTTGGAATTGAAGTGTTTGCCACTTGGCTTTGTGTGTTTATTTGTTTTGCCACTAGGTATTTGCACACTTGATTTACTCTGGATGCCACTGGGCTTTTTTCGCGGCTACTAGTAGTAGTCCGTGTTGGACTAAACATTCTTGTTCTATTTTTTTTTCGTGCACAAGGTGATATTGTTTTTGCGCAGACTAGCTCCACCCTAACGAATCCTGAACTCCGTAGACTTGCCAGTTCGCTTCCGGCTCGTGCATTACAGTCCAAGGCTCCACGCACCATTGATCAGTATTCCAGGTCCTTTCAGAAATTTAGAGTCTGGGCATCTTGCTTCCCCAAGATTACTGCTTTGCCTACAAGGCCATTGGATGTCGCTCTTTACCTATAGCATCTTATCCAAAGTTATACAAGCTCTTCCGTGCTTCATTCTGCATGTTGTGGTATTTCGTGGGCTAACAAGCTCCATGGTTTTCCTGATCCTTGTCAAGATCCTCTGGTAAAGAACATTCTCGAGGCTGGTGTCCGGATTTCCGCTAAACCAGTGGTTAAAATAGAGCCAATTACTCCCGAGATTATTTCTTCAATTTGTTCAAAGTATGCCTCGCCATCTGCTAACCTGTCTGGTCTCCTAATTGCAGCTTTATTTATCACTGCTTACTGTGCATTTTTACGCTTTGATGAGCTAGCTAAGTTGCGCTGTTGTGATGTAAATTTCCATAATTCGGATTACGTTAAGATTACTATTGCCAGTAGTAAGACCGTGACGTGTACAGGGATGGTTCCTCAATTCTTTTGGCTAGGACGGGTACTGTCACTTGTCCCTATAGTATACTTTCTCGTTATTTTCATCTCGCTTCTTTGAATTGTAATTCTAGCGAATTTGTATTTCGCAATCGTGTTTATCATAAGTCCACTCTTAGTTATTCTCTAGGTTAGCGACCTATATCCTATTCCAGGGCTAGGGAGCTTTTCCTTAATTCCTTAGTTGAACTAGGTTTTCCTAAGTCTAGTTATGGCTTACATAGCTTAAGATCAGGTGGTGCCTCTGCCGCTGCGAACGCTGGCATCAGCGATCGTTTGTTTAAACGACATGGTCATTGGAAATCGGATCATGCGAAGGACGGCTATGTTAAAGATAACATCAATTCCCTTCTTTCAGTTTCGCGTTCCTTAGGTCTGTAATTCTCTTTAAATTGTGCTTTATCTTCGAAATGGGGCAATTTATGTCTGATCAATAAACGAGATGCCCCCTCCTATGACTCGTGTTTTCTTACTTATACTTAGTTAGAAATTATTTTGTTTTCGTTTCACTGCAGAGTGATTAGATAACAAATATAATTTTTCACGTTGTTATTGTAAGATAGTTTTGTGCTGGTATGTAGATTCATTGGCATGCAGGTTACGTAATTATACTAAGAAAATAGAAGTTAATATTTAAGGAGTTTGTCTGTTAGGAGTTGTCACTTCGACAGCATCTCCGCTTTTGATCAGTTCATTTCGGAAATTTTGTTTAGTAATTTTCAGTGTTTTTGGTTACTACGTTAATCCTAGGTCGATTTATGTCTGATCAGTAAACCAGATTCCCCCTCCTATGACTGGTGTTTTCTTACTTATACTAAGGTAGAAATTATTTTGTTCTCGTTTCACTGCAGAGTGATTAGATAACAATAGTAATAATGATTACTTTATTTTAAGTCTCAAATTTACTAGCTGAGCAAAGACACCACCAATAGGGGAGACTAACTCAAATCAAATCAAATGTTGGTTTTTAGGGAGAGGGGAAAACCGGAGTACAGAGCAGAATATACACTGCATTTAGCGCTTTTGGTCTCGCACACTTAAAACAGTTTACAAATATGGCATACCAATCGACTGTCTACTTTTCCTCTGGTGCCAATGGTACCAATAGACTACAAAACAGTCGTTTTCAGACCTCTTCGGAAGGCGCGAAGCGCCGTAAGCGTGAACCTCGAGTGTGAGGCGCGCGAGCCTCACACGCCCGCAGAGCGTGTGAGGCGAGGAAAACGACTGTCGGCTTTCCATACAACGAATTTGTTCTAAGCGGGGGTTCGTATAATGTCACTGAGGTGACAGAAATTTCTTGACAGCTCCACCCAGATCTTATATTTGATAGTTTGGATGCATATTTTCGCGCGAAATTTGTTGTGTTGTCATCGTGAAGTTTCATTCATTGATTTGGAAAGGACGAGCGTTTCTGTTTTTCTGTAAAATGTAGGACGTGCCCTTTCTAAAGAGAAGACAGTTAAATGAATCAAACAATACCAAAAAACCGCCTCGCGTAGAGGAAGAAAACCAAAAGAAGCGACAGCGTCGGTCAGTTGATTGTGCAGTTAATGTTTTAAAACACAGTTGGGAATTTTAAGACTGGATGGTTAAAACCAAAAACATTTTTACTGCGCCACCATGCTTTCACAAATTAAAGAGAAATTAAATCACGTGAGCAAGCTTCAACCATGGCTGCTGACAACGATGCCACAAATGGAGAGCAGGAGGTTTTGCAAATGAAACGAATGAGTAAATACCCGCATTATTCACAGGACAAAATAGTATTCGTGTGTATCACAACAGCAAGAGCCATTATTTCCCGAACTGCAGCCATTAACAGTGCTAATGGGGTTGACAGCTGGCCTACACGACTCCTACGGTTCGTGGCATCTGTACATTTGCCGTTTACTATTTGGTCTCTCGACCTTTTTGTCGCTTCACTCTTGTTTATGAATGGCACTTCGTATTGTGTTATATGGAGAAATTAGAGCCGTTAGAACGTACGTGCTATGGCGCTGTTATCTGCGTGTCACTTCGTTGAGTTTGACACCTTTATAATTTGCCATGTGCTAGTGTTTCGTTTTGGCTCATTTCTATTGCAAGATATGTTTTTAAATCTACAAGTATTTGCTTTTGAGGGACAAAATATGACGTCGGTTTACTGTGAGCGTGTTGTTTACTTGCATTCTATATTGTCACGCCGGGCCCGGCTGTGATTAGAAGTACAGGAGGTGGTTCCTATCACGGGTGTCATATTTGCCCTCCTACTTTTTTCTTTGGAGACGCCGCAGCTTTACTTTGAGAAAGCTAAACGCTTGGCTTGAGAAATTCTTATGTTTTCTTGCACTATCTGATCGAACTAATGTTTCTGGAGCTCGACGTATAGGTTAATTTCTCCTTTGATCGTTCTAGTACCACAGTTGACTGTGTTGCGTGTTCACGGTGTTATGTATATGCCATTGTTCGGCTTAGTTAAGGCAGGCCATGGTTGCGATCCTCCATGTGGATCTCATCAGTTGCTGGTATTTCTAAAATACTCTGTACATCTGTAGTGGCCAGCGCAACTCGTACATCAGTGAGAATGTTAGACATTCTGCACTCTTCACGCGGGAATTTCTGTTGGCTCAATTACCAGCCGCTTTTCGGGAAATGAGCCCGCACTCCTCCCCCTTCTCGGGGAGGGTAGACCACACACGAGAGAGCGGCGAAAATCGAGCCTAGAATTTCTGTCTTTCCTGGGAAACTGATATGGCGTCTATATCTTTTTGATGAGGTGTGATTGACATTTGATGACAGATTGCGTGCACGATTAGACCAATGGGAATTTCCCGTTGCTGGAAGAACGGGTAATTTTGAACGAATTTGATATATGCATGGCGGACAGTCGTATTTTTTAGCGTCTCTCACCATTCTCCCTCGCCGTTTTTACACTCGCTCCAGACCTTTCGTTCGAATATGAACCGTCGCTCGCGTTCGCAAAAAATACAACTGTTTTGCAGTCTATGGTACCAATTGACAAGTAGTTTCCGCGCGGCTCTCAAGTGTTAATATATGCAGTTTACAAATGGAGCCCTTATCGGCTGCCTCCTTTTCCATTGCTACCATTGGTTCCAATGCTACCAATTGACAGATAGTTTATGCGCGGCCCTCAGGTGTTAATATATGCAGCTTACAAATAGTATACCAATCGACCAACTACTTTTCCAATGGAATCGATTTGAACCAATGGCACCAATCGACAAATTGCTTACGCACGGCTCTCAAATAGTAATGGGATGCAGTTTACAATGGTATACTAATGGTCTGGGCATGAGGAGCTTTCCATTCATACCAATGGTACGAATAGTCAGCCTTCTTTGACGAATGGTGATTTTTTACCACTAGCACCATTAGTGAGGGTTTCTTGACAATTGGTATCTGTTTGTGTATATTGGGCATGTGTGGAGGCACCTGCTCGTCCTGGTACTTAAATCTCAGACGAGCAAGTGACAACAGTTGTTAAAAATTTTGCCTTAACCTTGTCTGGGAATAAAGACTTGCTTTTACCCAGGCTTATCTATGTTTTAACTGACATAATTATGGAAAATGTAAGTAGTATAGGGTGCCGGTTTGCGGCTAGCCAATCAGAGCGCAGGATTTCAAATTTCAACCAATCAGAGAGCTGTATTTGGACCACGTGACCAAAGTGGCCGGGATAGGTTTTTTGAGGTCTGGGACCGAGTTTAAGTATTGGGTCTAGTCCCGCGCGGCCAACATGGGACCGAGGTTTTTAGGGTCTAGTCTCGCGCGGCCAACATGGAATCGAGGCAGACCGGAAGTGACGTCATGGCAACCGGAAGTGACGTCATCAAAAACCGGAAATGACCACAGACACCGTGTGACAGGAAAAAAACGGTTTTTATTTGACCATTTCATACAAGATCCATGAGTAATTCTACATTGTGCATGTCCACGTCATCGAGTTGGGCTGCCTGGGCTTGACTGAGATCTTCGTCCAGGATGGTGACCTGTTTTTGGTAGCCGTAAGGGTACGACAGGAACGTGATGGGATCGACGACGCGTTTGTCAAAGACGACTTTGTATCGCTTGGTTTCTTCGACGGTGGACAGCGTTTTCGTGTCGGCGTTTCGTTTGATCTTGTGCGGGTTGTGAACTCGGATTTCTCTCGGGTCTTCTTCGGGTTGCGTGACTTCGTCGATGACGTTTTGTTTGAGGACTTCGTAATTCAATTGAGCTTGCCCGCGTGTGTTGAGGGTGAACCCGCGTACCTTGCATTCGACTTTGCCTTGATGGGTCTTGTACCCGTAATTCTTGGGGCCAGCGGCAGCGAATTCCACGATATGATCGTCGGGTTTGAGTTCGCTGGTGAATTCGCCGAGATGATTTCCTAAAGGCGGCATGGGTTGACCGGGTCGATGCGAGAAGATGATGGAATCAGTGTCGAAGTACAAGACCTGTTCGGGTTGGAGTCGACTGAGTCCCTCTCGGTAGAGTTTCAGTCGGGCCCAGCACGTGGTGAAGCAGGCCACGAAGATGTTGATGTTGACTTGCACGGTTTCTTCTTCGTCGACGCGTTTGTAGACCACTTCGATCATCTCGTTCATGACGCGCAGGGTTTGCAGTTCCCGACTGTCGTCGTTGAGTAGTTCGTACAGTTTGGCCGGGGACGAAATGGCTTCCACTTGACTCTTGTTGCCTTGCTGCCCGTACTTGCCCCAGAAACTATTGAGCATCATTTTGGCGAGGGAACGTCGACCGGGATTTTTCTGGATCTTGTCGGCTTTGAGGGTGATCTTTTCCTTGGCTTGGTAGTCGTGGATGTATTGTTGACGTTTGTCGGGATCGCCACCCACCCAGTCGGGCCATCCGCTGGCTTCTTGTTTGATCTTGAGGAACGTGTCGACGTACGAGGAGAACATGGTATTGGAATTGCTTTTGAAATGCCAGATTTGGAATGCCGACTTCCGAAATCGCAGTAAGCTTTCATGGTGACGATGGCACGTGCACAACACAGTTCGTCCTCGTTCTTGATTTTCACCACACTCTTTTTGAGATCCAGTAATTTCTCGACCGCCATGTTCCCTTTACGGATCCGTTGGTTCCCAGCACCTCGTCCCGGATCTCGAATGTGAGAAATGTGGAGGGAGAAAGAATCATCCAATCGAAACTGTTCGTTGGAGTTCAACATGCGTGAAATCTGTTGCATGATTTCTTGAGCTCTGAGAGTATTGTCCATCCATTCACGGACTCGCATGCGACTGGAATGATACGAGTGTCTCAATCGATTGGAATTGATGTTGATGAGAAAATGATCGTTGGGTTGGACTTCTGGATCATTGAGGACTTGCTCGCGTATGGCGCGTTGGAGCGCTTCTTCCATTTGACACGGCAGAATGCCTCGTGGTTGTTGCAAAGGGGACCCACCTCCGCGTTGCATCAATCGTCCCACATAGTTTCGATGTCTCACGCCTAAACGACGCACACGTCGATCCAACTGGGGTGTTAACAAGAAATCGAACCCCCGTTCCACGTCTTCCAAATGATTAACCAGTAGCGCATTGTCCTCCTCATCATCGAGGTCAAACTGATCCATGGTGAAAAATGAAGGTTTGAGCAGCTTGCGGTTTTATTTAATGAGTCGAGCTGACCAATGAAAACACTTTCACACCAAATAAGGGCAAGTCTGAAAAAAAATAAATTTTTAATCACGTGTTAAACCTCTTACACGTGGGACGTGTGTCAAATCCCTTCTGGATTGACGCCTGACGCGCGATGATGCCGGGTAGAGTGTAGTTGACTTCATCGACCCTACACAGACTGTCGACCGCACGTTCGAAACCGAAGGCAATGAAATATTTTCTTCGTACCGCCCTCGAACCATCATCCACTCCATGAGAATAATAATAGCCGTAAATTCGCATGTGTTCACAGGTTGGACCAAAACTGCAACCGTGTTCAGTACGACTATGTACGCCTTCAAAACGCATGGGTCGACATTGGATGTGACCGGGCCAAATCGCTCGTAAACGTCCATGGGCTCTGATCTGTGCGCATAGGGCGCGACTCACTTCACTCTCACGCCAGTCAATCAATTCTTGCCTCTCTCTGTACATTAAGATGACCTCTTTTATTTCGTCCGGGAGTAACTCCCAATAACTGTCTGTATGTTTCAATAACACGAGTCTTCACATCCATTCTATAAAAAGAGATTTGACATAATCAACATTGGTCAAGGCATGACTAACATTGAAACCGAGATATCGATAATGCGTTTTTGTATAGAAACCATACACTTTCAAATGATATCGTCCACATTCACCACACGCGTGATCATTTGGAACGCATTTCACATGTCCGAGTCCCCATCTCTCTTTCAGCAGCGCATACTGCTCAATCTCATGACGTAATCGTTTCTTCATCTCGTCTCGTTCTGCATCGATATACATCTGAGCGATTTTCAACTTCCAAATATACTCTTGTATTTCAGGCGGTAACATGTCCCAATAACTTTCGTACACACGCATCAAAGACACCTTCTTCATCACATTCATTCTACACATCTTTAATTCTGAAAAAAATTACAAAAAACGATTTTACATGATGGACTCTTGACATGGCTTGCTTGAAATCGAAACCCAAAAATATTTCTTGCATGTTATTGTTTTCATCGATGTAACATCCATGCACCGCACGCATGTGTTGGTGATGACAAACAGTACACTTATCATGTCTTTCAACTTTGATGGGAACACGTGCCCACATGGCATGCAATTGCTGAAAGTCCTTTTTCTCTTTACATAAACGTGCCAACTTTTCTTTCATCTTTTCATCGATCTTTTCCTGACTGATTTTCAACTGTACAATATAGTCTTTTATTTCTTTGGGCAGCATGTCCCAATAGCTTTCCATCACGTGACTTAATTCCAACTTCTTTTTTACATCCATTCGAGACATTCTAAAAAATTGCAAGTATGAAGAAAATTTATTTTTCTGAAAAATCACAAGTATGAAAGTACATGTCATGTTGAAAAAATTAAAGTACATCGAATGGAATAAATTCATTTGTGTCAGGTGGAATCGAATGGTCGATGACAAAGGCATTAAATTTTTTCACGGCTATCTCTGCCAACTCATACAGCTTATCCTCATCCGTGACCCGTACGAAATCTTGTCTACGCAGACGATGATACAATCTCAAGGCTGGTATAACATGTTCTCTCAACTCAACTAACTCAGCATAAAACTCGGTCTGTTCATTCTCTTTCTCTCCCTCCATCCAACGTTTCAATCTTCGATTCAATCTCATCATACGCTTCCCATCCACATCTATGTAACTCATCTGAAACACAAAGGACTGTGTCTCAGCTACAACTCTCTCTCACATAGCATTGCATAGGATAGATCAACTCACCTTGGACGACTTCTGGAGTAGCTCAACCAACAACAGCAACAGCGTCTGGACACCTTTAAGACTTGATGCGAACTGACTCCAGAGACCCGTGCGTTATATATCCCCTATGTTATATATCCCGTTATGTATCCCCCCTTTCGTGACGTCATCCTAGGACCAGGTTTTTCTCGGTTTGAAATGAAGGTATAAGAGAATGAGAGGAGCCGAGCTTCGTTCACCCATGGAAGTTGAGCGCTGTCTCTGGTGCGATAAAGGCTACACCATTTACAGAGCTCGCACCAAGTGTTGCAATCGCGTGTATCACTGGGGTTGCAGAGTGCGTTATACGTGGGGAAGACCTGCCTTTGAGACGTGTTGTCCGCATTGCAGAACGATCAATCTGGATGAACCTTACACGCTCCCTTTGGAGTGGTACGAACACAATCTCAAAAGTAAACTGTGAAACGAGGTGAGTGCTTCGATGGTCTAGTGGTGAAGACGTCGCGTTGTGGCCGCGAAGACTCAGGTTCGATTCCTGGTCGGGGCAATGATTTTTTTGTTTTTATTTCAGATGGCCCGAGCCATGAGTACCTTTGAAATGGGGAGTCATTGCATCTTGTGTCACGAGGATATAGCGGAAGAAGGGGACAAGATGTTTCTGGTGAGTTGTTGCATGAGTGGGATGCACGAATCGTGTCTCCGGGAGAAATTTCCAGGCACTCATCTCGTGACGTGTCCCATCTGTCATTGCATCACTGACGTCACTGCCCAAGTCATTAAGCGCGATACCTTCTCACTGACGGATTCAGATAAGATCGAGGCGTGTTATCTCAAGCACCACGCAGTAAATGCGATTCCCATGACCGCCGAGGAGATCGATGGACTACGCTTAGCCATCAACGTCCGTGGGTTCCAGGCCATGCGACACGTGAGTCATCGCGTGTTTATCGTGGGATTGGCGTTTTGGTTTCCTATGGCCAAGGAGAAGCTCTGCGATTGGGAAGACATCGTGTCACGCCTCTCGCTGGGATTGATCTGGAACATGGTGTCCGAGATGCGTCATCGCTACGCCCTGCGCGTGGAGCGTGACAGTGGAAAAGGGGATGTCTTTCACCATTTGGTGGATCATCTCTTGGAAGTGGGTGTGGTGAATGAAGACATCGCATCGCGTGACTTCGTGGTGAGGACCTGCAGTGAGAGTGGTGGAGCGTGTCAAGAGTGTCAAGGGTTTGTGAGCGTGTTTGACGGTCAACGTTCCACCCATCACATGGCCCTGGCGAACCGCACCTACTTGTACAAGCGCGTTGGGAAAGGGTTGTACAAGCAGTTTGATCAGTTGATGAAGAAGCGATTACGTCATGAGATTGAGCAGTATGCGCTGCTGAAAGAGAGATGGGGACTCGGACATGTGAAATGCGTTCCAAATGATCACGCGTGTGGTGAATGTGGACGATATCATTTGAAAGTGTATGGTTTCTATACAAAAACGCATTATCGATATCTCGGTTTCAATGTTAGTCATGCCTTGACCAATGTTGATTATGTCAAATCTCTTTTTATAGAATGGATGTGAAGACTCGTGTTATTGAAACATACAGACAGTTATTGGGAGTTACTCCCGGACGAAATAAAAGAGGTCATCTTAATGTACAGAGAGAGGCAAGAATTGATTGACTGGCGTGAGAGTGAAGTGAGTCGCGCCCTATGCGCACAGATCAGAGCCCATGGACGTTTACGAGCGATTTGGCCCGGTCACATCCAATGTCGACCCATGCGTTTTGAAGGCGTACATAGTCGTACTGAACACGGTTGCAGTTTTGGTCCAACCTGTGAACACATGCGAATTTACGGCTATTATTATTCTCATGGAGTGGATGATGGTTCGAGGGCGGTACGAAGAAAATATTTCATTGCCTTCGGTTTCGAACGTGCGGTCGACAGTCTGTGTAGGGTCGATGAAGTCAACTACACTCTACCCGGCATCATCGCGCGTCAGGCGTCAATCCAGAAGGGATTTGACACACGTCCCACGTGTAAGAGGTTTAACACGTGATTAAAAATTTATTTTTTTCAGACTTGCCCTTATTTGGTGTGAAAGTGTTTTCATTGGTCAGCTCGACTCATTAAATAAAACCGCAAGCTGCTCAAACCTTCATTTTTCACCATGGATCAGTTTGACCTCGATGATGAGGAGGACAATGCGCTACTGGTTAATCATTTGGAAGACGTGGAACGGGGGTTCGATTTCTTGTTAACACCCCAGTTGGATCGACGTGTGCGTCGTTTAGGCGTGAGACATCGAAACTATGTGGGACGATTGATGCAACGCGGAGGTGGGTCCCCTTTGCAACAACCACGAGGCATTCTGCCGTGTCAAATGGAAGAAGCGCTCCAACGCGCCATACGCGAGCAAGTCCTCAATGATCCAGAAGTCCAACCCAACGATCATTTTCTCATCAACATCAATTCCAATCGATTGAGACACTCGTATCATTCCAGTCGCATGCGAGTCCGTGAATGGATGGACAATACTCTCAGAGCTCAAGAAATCATGCAACAGATTTCACGCATGTTGAACTCCAACGAACAGTTTCGATTGGATGATTCTTTCTCCCTCCACATTTCTCACATTCGAGATCCGGGACGAGGTGCTGGGAACCAACGGATCCGTAAAGGGAACATGGCGGTCGAGAAATTACTGGATCTCAAAAAGAGTGTGGTGAAAATCAAGAACGAGGACGAACTGTGTTGTGCACGTGCCATCGTCACCATGAAAGCTTACTGCGATTTCGGAAGTCGGCATTCCAAATCTGGCATTTCAAAAGCAATTCCAATACCATGTTCTCCTCGTACGTCGACACGTTCCTCAAGATCAAACAAGAAGCCAGCGGATGGCCCGACTGGGTGGGTGGCGATCCCGACAAACGTCAACAATACATCCACGACTACCAAGCCAAGGAAAAGATCACCCTCAAAGCCGACAAGATCCAGAAAAATCCCGGTCGACGTTCCCTCGCCAAAATGATGCTCAATAGTTTCTGGGGCAAGTACGGGCAGCAAGGCAACAAGAGTCAAGTGGAAGCCATTTCGTCCCCGGCCAAACTGTACGAACTACTCAACGACGACAGTCGGGAACTGCAAACCCTGCGCGTCATGAACGAGATGATCGAAGTGGTCTACAAACGCGTCGACGAAGAAGAAACCGTGCAAGTCAACATCAACATCTTCGTGGCCTGCTTCACCACGTGCTGGGCCCGACTGAAACTCTACCGAGAGGGACTCAGTCGACTCCAACCCGAACAGGTCTTGTACTTCGACACTGATTCCATCATCTTCTCGCATCGACCCGGTCAACCCATGCCGCCTTTAGGAAATCATCTCGGCGAATTCACCAGCGAACTCAAACCCGACGATCATATCGTGGAATTCGCTGCCGCTGGCCCCAAGAATTACGGGTACAAGACCCATCAAGGCAAAGTCGAATGCAAGGTACGCGGGTTCACCCTCAACACACGCGGGCAAGCTCAATTGAATTACGAAGTCCTCAAACAAAACGTCATCGACGAAGTCACGCAACCCGAAGAAGACCCGAGAGAAATCCGAGTTCACAACCCGCACAAGATCAAACGAAACGCCGACACGAAAACGCTGTCCACCGTCGAAGAAACCAAGCGATACAAAGTCGTCTTTGACAAACGCGTCGTCGATCCCATCACGTTCCTGTCGTACCCTTACGGCTACCAAAAACAGGTCACCATCCTGGACGAAGATCTCAGTCAAGCCCAGGCAGCCCAACTCGATGACGTGGACATGCACAATGTAGAATTACTCATGGATCTTGTATGAAATGGTCAAATAAAAACCGTTTTTTTCCTGTCACACGGTGTCTGTGGTCATTTCCGGTTTTTGATGACGTCACTTCCGGTTGCCATGACGTCACTTCCGGTCTGCCTCGATTCCATGTTGGCCGCGCGAGACTAGACCCTAAAAACCTCGGTCCCATGTTGGCCGCGCGGGACTAGACCCAATACTTAAACTCGGTCCCAGACCTCAAAAAACCTATCCCGGCCACTTTGGTCACGTGGTCCAAATACAGCTCTCTGATTGGTTGAAATTTGAAATCCTGCGCTCTGATTGGCTAGCCGCAAACCGGCACCCTATACTACTTACATTTTCCATAATTATGTCAGTTAAAACATAGATAAGCCTGGGTAAAAGCAAGTCTTTATTCCCAGACAAGGTTAAGGCAAAATTTTTAACAACTGTTGTCACTTGCTCGTCTGAGATTTAAGTACCAGGACGAGCAGGTGCCTCCACACATGCCCAATATACACAAACAGATACCAATTGTCAAGAAACCCTCACTAATGGTGCTAGTGGTAAAAAATCACCATTCGTCAAAGAAGGCTGACTATTCGTACCATTGGTATGAATGGAAAGCTCCTCATGCCCAGACCATTAGTATACCATTGTAAACTGCATCCCATTACTATTTGAGAGCCGTGCGTAAGCAATTTGTCGATTGGTGCCATTGGTTCAAATCGATTCCATTGGAAAAGTAGTTGGTCGATTGGTATACTATTTGTAAGCTGCATATATTAACACCTGAGGGCCGCGCATAAACTATCTGTCAATTGGTAGCATTGGAACCAATGGTAGCAATGGAAAAGGAGGCAGCCGATAAGGGCTCCATTTGTAAACTGCATATATTAACACTTGAGAGCCGCGCGGAAACTACTTGTCAATTGGTACCATAGACTGCAAAACAGTTGTATTTTTTGCGAACGCGAGCGACGGTTTCATATTCGAACGAAAGGTCTGGAGCGAGTGTAAAAACGGCGAGGAGAATGGTGAGAGACGCTAAAAAATACGACTGTCCGCCATGCATATATCAAATTCGTTCAAAATTACCCGTTCTTCCAGCAACGGGAAATTCCCATTGGTCTAATCGTGCACGCAATCTGTCATCAAATGTCAATCACACCTCATCAAAAAGATATAGACGCCATATCAGTTTCCCAGGAAAGACAGAAATTCTAGGCTCGATTTTCGCCGCTCTCTCGTGTGTGGTCTACCCTCCCCGAGAAGGGGGAGGAGTGCGGGCTCATTTCCCGAAAAGCGGCTGGTAATTGAGCCAACAGAAATTCCCGCGTGAAGAGTGCAGAATGTCTAACATTCTCACTGATGTACGAGTTGCGCTGGCCACTACAGATGTACAGAGTATTTTAGAAATACCAGCAACTGATGAGATCCACATGGAGGATCGCAACCATGGCCTGCCTTAACTAAGCCGAACAATGGCATATACATAACACCGTGAACACGCAACACAGTCAACTGTGGTACTAGAACGATCAAAGGAGAAATTAACCTATACGTCGAGCTCCAGAAACATTAGTTCGATCAGATAGTGCAAGAAAACATAAGAATTTCTCAAGCCAAGCGTTTAGCTTTCTCAAAGTAAAGCTGCGGCGTCTCCAAAGAAAAAAGTAGGAGGGCAAATATGACACCCGTGATAGGAACCACCTACTGTACTTCTAATCACAGCCGGGCCCGGCGTGACAATATAGAATGCAAGTAAACAACACGCTCACAGTAAACCGACGTCATATTTTGTCCCTCAAAGCAAATACTTGTAGATTTAAAAAACATATCTTGCAATAGAAATGAGCCAAAACGAAACACTAGCACATGGCAAATTATAAAGGTGTCAAACTCAACGAAGTGACACGCAGATAACAGCGCCATAGCACGTACGTTCTAACGGCTCTAATTTCTCCATATAACACAATACGAAGTGCCATTCATAAACAAGAGTGAAGCGACAAAAAGGTCGAGAGACCAAATAGTAAACGGCAAATGTACAGATGCCACGAACCGTAGGAGTCGTGTAGGCCAGCTGTCAACCCCATTAGCACTGTTAATGGCTGCAGTTCGGGAAATAATGGCTCTTGCTGTTGTGATACACACGAATACTATTTTGTCCTGTGAATAATGCGGGTATTTACTCATTCGTTTCATTTGCAAAACCTCCTGCTCTCCATTTGTGGCATCGTTGTCAGCAGCCATGGTTGAAGCTTGCTCACGTGATTTAATTTCTCTTTAATTTGTGAAAGCATGGTGGCGCAGTAAAAATGTTTTTGGTTTTTAACCATCCAGTCTTAAAATTCCCAACTGTGTTTTAAAACATTAACTGCACAATCAACTGACGCGACGCTGTCGCTTCTTTTGGTTTTCTTCCTCTACGCGAGGCGGTTTTTTGGTATTGTTTGATTCATTTAACTGTCTTCTCTTTAGAAAGGGCACGTCCTACATTTTTACAGAAAAACAGAAACGCTCGTCCTTTCCAAATCAATGAATGAAACTTCACGATGACAACACAACAAATTTCGCGCGAAAATATGCATCCAAACTATCAAATATAAGATCTGGGTGGAGCTGTCCAAGAAATTTCTGTCACCTCAGTGACATTATACGAACCCCCGCTTAGAACAAATTCGTTGTATGGAAAGCCGACAGTCGTTTTCCCTCGCCTCACACGCTCTGCGGGCGTGTGAGGCTCGCGCGCCTCACACTCGAGGTTCACGCTTACGGCGCTTCGCGCCTTCCGAAGAGGTCTGAAAACGACTGTTTTGTAGTCTATTGGTACCATTGGCACCAGAGGAAAAGTAGACAGTCGATTGGTATGCCATATTTGTAAACTGTTTTAAGTGTGCGAGACCAAAAGCGCTAAATGCAGTGTATATTCTGCTCTGTACTCCGGTTTTCCCCTCTCCCTAAAAACCAACATTTGATTTGATTTGAGTTAGTCTCCCCTATTGGTGGTGTCTTTGCTCAGCTAGTAATTTGAGACTTAAAATAAAGTAATCATTATTACTATTGTTATCTAATCACTCTGCAGTGAAACGAGAACAAAATAATTTCTACCTTAGTATAAGTAAGAAAACACCAGTCATAGGAGGGGGAATCTGGTTTACTGATCAGACATAAATCGACCTAGGATTAACGTAGTAACCAAAAACACTGAAAATTACTAAAACAAAATTTCCGAAATGAACTGATCAAAAGCGGAGATGCTGTCGAAGTGACAACTCCTAACAGACAAACTCCTTAAATATTAACTTCTATTTTCTTAGTATAATTACGTAACCTGCATGCCAATGAATCTACATACCAGCACAAAACTATCTTACAATAACAACGTGAAAAATTATATTTGTTATCTAATCACTCTGCAGTGAAACGAAAACAAAATAATTTCTAACTAAGTATAAGTAAGAAAACACGAGTCATAGGAGGGGGCATCTCGTTTATTGATCAGACATAAATTGCCCCATTTCGAAGATAAAGCACAATTTAAAGAGAATTACAGACCTAAGGAACGCGAAACTGAAAGAAGGGAATTGATGTTATCTTTAACATAGCCGTCCTTCGCATGATCCGATTTCCAATGACCATGTCGTTTAAACAAACGATCGCTGATGCCAGCGTTCGCAGCGGCAGAGGCACCACCTGATCTTAAGCTATGTAAGCCATAACTAGACTTAGGAAAACCTAGTTCAACTAAGGAATTAAGGAAAAGCTCCCTAGCCCTTGGAATAGGATATAGGTCGCTAACCTAGAGAATAACTAAGAGTGGACTTATGATAAACACGATTGCGAAATACAAATTCGCTAGAATTACAATTCAAAGAAGCGAGATGAAAATAACGAGAAAGTATACTATAGGGACAAGTGACAGTACCCGTCCTAGCCAAAAGAATTGAGGAACCATCCCTGTACACGTCACGGTCTTACTACTGGCATAGTAATCTTAACGTAATCCGAATTATGGAAATTTACATCACAACAGCGCAACTTAGCTAGCTCATCAAAGCGTAAAAATGCACAGTAAGCAGTGATAAATAAAGCTGCAATTAGGAGACCAGACAGGTTAGCAGATGGCGAGGCATACTTTGAACAAATTGAAGAAATAATCTCGGGAGTAATTGGCTCTATTTTAACCACTGGTTTAGCGGAAATCCGGACACCAGCCTCGAGAATGTTCTTTACCAGAGGATCTTGACAAGGATCAGGAAAACCATGGAGCTTGTTAGCCCACGAAATACCACAACATGCAGAATGAAGCACGGAAGAGCTTGTATAACTTTGGATAAGATGCTATAGGTAAAGAGCGACATCCAATGGCCTTGTAGGCAAAGCAGTAATCTTGGGGAAGCAAGATGCCCAGACTCTAAATTTCTGAAAGGACCTGGAATACTGATCAATGGTGCGTGGAGCCTTGGACTGTAATGCACGAGCCGGAAGCGAACTGGCAAGTCTACGGAGTTCAGGATTCGTTAGGGTGGAGCTAGTCTGCGCAAAAACAATATCACCTTGTGCACGAAAAAAAAATAGAACAAGAATGTTTAGTCCAACACGGACTACTACTAGTAGCCGCGAAAAAAGCCCAGTGGCATCCAGAGTAAATCAAGTGTGCAAATACCTAGTGGCAAAACAAATAAACACACAAAGCCAAGTGGCAAACACTTCAATTCCAACAGATGA